>CAUYLG010035983.1:0-34364 GCA_963573385.1 Cacajao melanocephalus
TGGGAAGAAAAGCTAGATATAGGTGAAGGGGAGGAAAGCAGCAAATCACACTGCCACGTGTGTACCTATGCAACAATCTTGCATGTTCTTCACATGTACCCCAAAACCTAAAATACAATAAAAAATAAATAAATAAATAAAAAATAAAAATTTTTAAATCATTTATTTCTCTAAAAATTTCAGAAATGATAGCAAACAATAGCCATAGCCAGATGCTCATCTCACTCTCAGTTTCTAACTCATAAACTTTATGGATTTACTTTGTAATTGATTATAACAGAAGATACCTCAGCTCCTATTTTTTCAGGTATAGTTTTGGGATCCACAGGGTGCCAAGGATGTTGTACTCACTAAAAAATGAGCTTCAAAACGTTCACAAGATGCATTGGAAAATCTGTTCAAATACATATTTTGAGAAAAGGCAATGGGAAAAATAATAAAGAAGTTAAACTATACTATCTGAAGATATTTTTAATATTACAATGTGAAAATGAAGAAATTATAGCAAAAACATAAATTATACATATGAAAAGAGATGCACATACACATTTGGAAAAAAAGAGTCACAGGATTTATTCAGAAATATGTCATAGATATTACTTAAATAAAATAGACATAATCGGTAACAAGATAAAGCCCTAGGAATCTCAGAATTAGCGATTTTTCATTTCACATCAATAGTCCTAGAGCTATTGGCCGGCTCCCACATAGCTTTTCAGGACTCACTTGTGGTCTTTATTCAGTCAGTTGTGGGCAACAAAGGGTAACTTCCATTTTCTCCTCTAGGATAAAGCTTCCCCTGGGGGTAAAATGTGGGGTTTTGTTCTAGCATTTAACTGATAACTTTTGCTCACAGAAGAGTGAGACTCACATTGCTTTGGTGGCTATTTTGACGTGGCTGTGGCTTCTTTAAGGATTCCTGCATCATAGCGCAGCATTAACATCCAATGAATTATGTGTATCCCACAGAGGTCAGTGAGAAAATTCACAAGGCAAACTCTACTTGAGTGTGAAGCAGTTCTTTCTCTAAGTCCCTTTGCATAGACCCAGTGACCCAGCTGGATTTCTGTAGAGTCCAATGTTGGCCTGGAAAATCATGGTTAGACTGAAAAGAAATTTGGAATAGAAGTGGGCCTTTGAGAATGACAGCAGTGTGTAGAGACAGATGCTAGAAAGAACAGCTGAGAAAGCGTTTAAATCATCACAGGCTGAATTCATAGTCCTTGAACCTGTACTCCACAGCTTGATTAGCAGAACTGCAAAGACCTCGAGCTTCTTATGACCCTTTTTAACAATCATGACATTATCTACTAACAGATACTTGGATTTGGAAGCTATTTTATGTTATTATATCAAATTTCATACTTTTAAGAGAAGAGTGGTCCCTAAATTCAAGTTCAGTAGATTATCTAATCATTCTCTCTACTAATAAAAAAAACTGCAGCTTCCACCCAAGATTTTACATACTCATAAATGTAAACATTGTTCTTCTTTTAATTCTAGATATTTAAACTTGGTGGGAGATAACACAATGTTTATGACATATTTGGAATTATTTTCATGTGAATTTATGGTATTTTATGTGCCTTTATCTGATTCAGGATACCAATTTATAGGACTGTTCTACTGATGTGCCCAATGAATCAGAAAAAAAAAATGTTGCTAACTAATAAATTTACATTTACTAGTTTCTATATTTTTTATTGACACAATAAATAAGTCAATAATACCAACCTGTTTTGAATAGAAAGACCAAAAATATTACTTTCAGAGTCTATTGACCTTCACTTAGATATCTTTATGCCAGTGTTTTCTACTTTGGCATTTCATTGTGGATCTATGACTTTTCAGATTTACTGTATATCATTGATCTTTGTCAATCATCTTTGAGGACCAATTGCCTCATCTTGACCAATAGAAGTTCCCTTCAAATTAGGCTTAGATCATTTCAAATTAGATCATTTCAGTGTGACTACATTATTTGTAACATATAGGCTCACTTTTCTCCTTTCAACCCAGACATAAAATCAGCTACTTTTTTTCAAGGCACAATGGTTTCTCATAATGGGAAAACAGTGTTGAATAGACAAGAATCTGATTGCTGCTGCAAATAATTGTGGTGGGATGGTAGGGGGCACATGTCTTTGGCTATTTCTTTGGGCAAAGCTAATAAAGATGTATTCTGAATTTTCTTTATAAACATATAATTCTGCTTTTTATGTTTCTGATCTGATTCTAATAGTACAGTACCCATACTTAAATTTCATTTTCTTTTCTACAAAGCATATTGAGTCCTAACAAATATATCCTTTGAAATTTACCAAAAATATAAGAAAAAATTATTCCAAAATAACAATTTAATATAAGTGCAAAAATATAATTACTGGTTAGTTCGATGTTGGGCAGTTCTTTTTGTTTCTATCACATTATGTTGTAGATTTGCAGTCATATTATTTTGTTCTAGAATGATGGTTCTCAGGCCTCATTGCACATCAGAATTGCCCAGAAGGTTTGTTTAAAACAAACAGCTGGGCCTTGTTCACTGAATTTCTGATTCAGTAAATTTGGGGTGTGGCTGATAATTTGCATTTCCAATAAATTCCCTGGTTGGAGGGGGCCAAGATGGCCAATTAAAAGCATCTACAGTCCATGGCACTCATGGAAAGGAACAAAAGGGGCAAGTGAAACAGCAACTTCAACCGAAATATCCAGGTAGTTGCACTGGGACTGATCAGGGAAACAATTCATGGAGAACAAAGAAAAGCAGAATGGGCTAACAGCCCACCCAAGAGTGACGCAGAGCCAAGGGACCCCTCACCTATACCCAAGGAAAGCAGTGAGTGACTGTATGACCCTGGGAAACCACACTTCTCCCATGGATCTTTGCAATCTGCAGATTAGGAGATCCCCTTGGGAGCCCACTCCACCAGGGCCTTGGGATCAACGCACAGAGCTGTGTGGAGTCTTAGGAGAATAGTGCTCAGGCATGCACTGAGACCCAGGAGCTTTACGTACTCCATTCCCAGGATCCCCAAAAAACATATATGCAACTCAGACAAGGCGGGAGGTCTTCACATACCCCTAGGAAGGGGTGGAATGCAGGGAGCCAAATAGCCTCATTCTGCAGGCCCTATTTCCACAGTACCTCTCAAGATAAGACCCACTGGCTTGGAATCCCAGCTAGCTACCCGCAACAAGGTGAAGACTGCCTGAGACTGAACGGAGATCTTAAAGGGAGGAGCAGGTGCCATCTCTGCTGTTTGGTCGATTCTGTTGTTCCAACATGTGGGCTTTGAAGAGTCCAAACAGTTGAGACAGGGAAGGGTTCCCCCTAGCAATGCAACACAGAGGCTTTGCCAGATGTAGCCAGACTGGCTTATTAGCAGAGCCTGGATCCATTCCTCCTCACTGGGTGGGAACTTCCAGCCACACCTGCTGGCACTTATTACTGACAGAGCTCTGATCTCTCCCTGGGACAGAGTGCCGGGGGAGGGGAGGGCTGCCATCTGGGTTGGTTGGACAACTCAGCCATTCCAGCCTGCAGGCTATGGAGAGTCTGAGCTGACAGGGGCAGAGGCAGTTCCCACCACAACACAGTTCTTTTGTAGAGACATGAACAGGTAGCTTCTTTAAGCGGGACCCCAATCCACTCCTCCTCACAGGGTGGGTCCTCTCAGCCAGGTCCTCCCAGTCAGGGCTTCTGGCCACTGCCCCATGTTCTACAGAGTTGACAGAGCTTCAATTTCTCCCTGGGACAGAGGGCCTTAGGAACAAGGCAGACTGCCACCTTGGCCATTCAGGCTCCTCATCTGGTCCAGTCTGTGGGCCTTATAGATCCCAGACCAATCAGGGGCTGAAGGGATCCCCAACACAGGATAGCTACTCAACCCCAAAACAACCAGACTGCTTCTTTAAATAGGTCCTTAGTCCCATACCTCCTGACTAGGTCTCCAACCACCTCCTACAGGCACATTCGGGCCAGCAGTAGGTCAGCACCCCTCTGGGATAGAGCTTCCAAAGGAAAGGGCAGCCTGCCATCTTTGCCACTTTGCAGGTTTCACTGGTGATACCTCTAGGTATGGAAAGAACTGAGGCAACTAGGGTCTGGAAAGAACCCCCAGCAAACCACAGCAGCCCTATGGAAGAGTGGCCAGACTGTTAAAAGAAAAACAAAAAAAAGAACAACAAATAAAAACTACTAAAATCCCATCTAAAGACAAGCAACCTCAAAGATTAAAGGTAGATAAGCCCACAAAGATGAGAAAGAATCAATGCAAAAACACTGAAAACTCAGAAAGCTTGAGTGCCCCTTTTCCTCTAAATGACTGCGACACCTCTCCAGCAAGGACGTGGAAGTGGGCTGAGGCCACGACAGATAAAAAACAGAAGAAGGCTTCAGAAGGTGGGCAATAACAAATTTCACTGAGCTAAAGGAGCACATTGTAACCAAATTCAAAAAGGCTAAGAATCATGATAAAAAATAAAGGTGCTGACATTCAAAATAGCCCATAAATAGAGGAACATAACTGACCTGTTTGAGCTGAAAAACACACTACTAGAACTTCACAATGCATTCGCAAAAATTATTAGCAGAAACAATCAAGCAGAGGAAAGAGTCTCAAAGTGGGAAGCTGGCTTTCTGAATTAAGAAACACAGACAATAATGGAGAAAAAGAATAAAAAGGAATGAATAAAACCTCTGAAAAGTATCAGATTATGTAAAGAGGCCCAACCTCTGACTGATTGAGGTACCTGAAAGAGACGGGGAAAATGGAACCAAGTTGGAAAACATACTTCAGGATAACATCCAGGAGAACATCCCCAACCAGGAAAGACTGGCCAACATTAAATTCAGGAAATGCAGAGAACCCCAGTAAGATATTCCAAAAGTTGGTCATCCCCAAGACACACAATCATCAGATTCTCTATGGTTGAAATGAAAGAAAAAAATGTTAAGAGCAGCCAACAGAGAAAGGCCAGATTACCTACAAAGGGAATCCCATCAAACTAACAGTGGAACTCTCAGTGGAAACTCTGTAAGCCAGAAGTATTTGGGGGCCGCTATTCAACATTCCTAAAGAAAAGAATTTACAATCCAGAATTTCATATCCAGATAAACTAGGCTTCTTAAGTAAAGGAGAAATAAGATTCTTTTCAGACAAGCAAATGGTGAGGGAATTTGTCACCACCAGACCTGCCTTGCAAGAGCTCCTGAAGGATGCACTAAATATGGAAAGGATAAACTATTACTATCCACTACAAAAACACACTGAAGTACACAGATCAGTGACATTATGAAGCAAACACATAAATAAGTCTTCAAAATAACCAGCTAGCTCCATGATGACAGGACCAAATCCACACAAAACAATACTTTCCTTAAACATAAATGGGCTAAATGCCCCAATTAAAAGACATAGAATGGCAAGATGAATAAACAATCAAGACCTGTATGCTGTCTTCATGAGACCCATCCACATGCAAAGACACACATAGACTTAAAATAAAGGGATAGAGGAAAATTTACCTAGAAAATTAAAAAAAAAAAAAAACAGAAAAAAAGCAGAGTTTACAATTCCAGTTTCCAACAAAACAGACTTTAAACCAAAAAAGACAAAGAAAGGCATTATAAAATGCTAAAGGATTTCATTCAACAAGAAGAACTAACTGTTCTAAATATATATGCTCCCAATATAGAAGCACCCAGATTCATAACACAAGTTCTTAGAGACCTTTAAAGAGACTTAGACTTCCACACAATAATAGTGGGAGACTTTAACACCCCACTGACAATATTAGACAGATCACTGAGACAGAAAATTAATAAAGTATTCAGGACCTGAATTCAACTATGAATGCAGTGGACCTGATAGACTACAGACCTCTCTACCCTAAAACAACAGAATATACATTCTTCTCATTGCTGCACAGCATTTACTCTAAACTGGATAACATAATCAAAAGTAAAATATTCCTCAGCAAATGCAAAAGAACTGAACTCATAACAAACAGCCTCTCCTACTACAGCGCAATCAAATTAGAACTCAAGATTAAGAAATTCACTTAAAACCACACAACTACAAGGAAGTTGAACCACCTGCTCCTGAAAGACTTTTGGTTAAATAACAAAATTAAGGCAGAACTCAAGAAGTTCATTTAAACTAATGAGAATAAAGATACAACATACCAGAATCTCTGGGACACAGTTAAAGTGGTGTAAAGAGAGAAATTTATAGTGCTAAATGCTCACATCAAAAAATTGGAAAGATCTCAGCTTAACAATCTAAATACAACTAAAAGAACTAGAGAACCAAGAGCAAACAAACTCCAAAGCTAGCAGAAGACAAAAAATTAACCAAGATCAGAGCTGAACTGAATGATACAGACAGAAAAATCCCTTCAAAAAAATCAATGAATCCAGGAGTTGTTTTGTTGAAAAAAATTAAAATAGACCACTAGCAAGACTAATAAAGAAGAAAAGAGAGAAGATTCAAATAAACACAATAGAAATTATAAGGGAATGTCACCATTGACCCAACAGAAATACAAACAACCATAAGAGAATACTGTAAACACCTCAATGCACATAAACCAGAACATCTAGAATAAATGAATAAATTCCTGAACACATGCACACTCCCAAGTGTGAAGCAGGAAAAAATTGAATCTCTGAATAGATCAATAATGGGTTCTACAATTGAGACAGTAATCCATAGCCTACCAACCAAAAAACTCCAGGACCAGATGGATTTACAGCTGAATTCTACTGGAAGTACAAAATCCAGTGCCATTTCTACTGAAACTATTCAAAATAATTGAAAAAGTGGGACTTCTCTCTAACTCATTTTATGAAGATAGAATCATCCTGTTACCAAAACCTGACAGAGATACAACAAAAGAAAACTTTAGGCCAATATCCCTGAGGAATATCAATTCAAAAATTCTCAACCAAATACTGGCAAAAAATCCAGCAGCACATCCCAAAGCTTATATACCAGGATCAAGTAGGCTTCTTCCCTGGGATGCAAGACTGGTTCAACATACACAAATCAATAAATGGGATTCATCACTAAACAGAACTAAAGAAAAAAACCAGATGATTATCTCAATAGATGCAGAAAAGACCTTAGATAAAATTAAACATCTCTTCTTTAAAAACTCTCAGCAAACTAGATATTGAAAGAACATACCTCAAAATAATAAGAGCCATATATGACAAACCCATAGTCAATATGATAATGAATGGGCAAAAGCTGGAAGCATTCCCCTTGAAAACCAGAACAAGATGAAGATGTCATCTCTCACCATTCGTATTCAACATAGTAATGGAAGTTCTAGCCAGGACAATCAGGCAAGAGAAATACTCTTTATTTGAGTATTTGAATAGGAAGAGAGCAGGTGACATGATTGTATATCTAGAAAACCTCATTGACTCAGCCCAAAAGCTTCTTAAGCTGATAAGCAAATTCAGCAGTCTCAGTATACAAAATCAATGTGCAAAAATCACTAGCATTCCTATACACCAACAACAGGCAAGCTGAGAGCCAAATCATGAATGACTCTCATTTACAATTGCTACGAAAAAAAAAAAGAAATAAAATACCTAGGAATACAGCTAACAAAGAAAGTGAAGGGCCTCTTCAGGGAGAACTACAAACCACTGCTCAAAGAAATCAGAGCTGACACAAACAAATGGAAAAACATTCCATGGTAATGGATAGGAAGAATCAATATCATAAAAATGGCCAAACTGTCCAAAGCAATTTATAAATTCAGTTGTATTCCCATTGAACTTCCATTGATATTCTTCACAATTTCTTTAAAAAACTATTTTAAAATTCATATGGAACCATAAAAGAGCTTGTATAGCCAAAACAATCCTAAGCAAAAAGAACAAAGCTGGCAGCATCACACTACTCAACCTCAAACAATACTACAGGTACACGGTAACCAAAACAGCATAATACTGGTGCAAGAACAGACACATAGACCAGTGAAACAGAATAGAGAACCCAGAAATAAGACTGCATACCTACAACCATCTGATCTTCCACAAACCTGACAAAAACAATCAATGGGGAAAGGATTCCCTGCTTAATAAATGGTTCTGGGATAACTGGCTAGCCATATGCAGAAGATTGAAACTAGACCCCTTCCTTACACCATATACAAAGATCAACTCAAGATAGATTAAAGACTTAAGTGTAAAATCCAAAACTGTAAAGACACTATAAGACAACCTAGGCAATACCATTCAGGACATAGGCACCAGCAAAGATTTCATGATGAAGATGCCAAAAGCAACAGCAACAAAAGCCAAAAATTGACAAATGGGATCTAATTAAACTAAAGAGCTTCTGCACAGTAAAAGAAACTATCATCAGAGTGAACAGACAACCTACAAAATGGGGGAGAATTTTTGTAATCTACCTATCCGACAAACATCTAATATCTAGAATTTACAAGGAACTTAAACAAATTTACAAGAAAAAAACAACCTCATTAAAAAGTGGGCAAAGAACAATAACAGACTTCTCAAAATAAGACATAAATGCATCCAGCAAACACACGAAAAAAAAGCTCAACATCACCGAACATTAGAGAAATGCAAACTGAAACAATGAGCTATCATCTCACACCAGTCAGAATGGCTGTTACTACAAAACCAAAAAACAACAGATACTGTCAAGGCTGTGAAGAAAAAAAAAAAAATGCTTTTACACTGTTGGTGGGAGTATAAATTAGTTCAGCCATTGTGGAAGACAGTATGGCAATTCCTCAAAGACCTAGAGGAACAAATACCATTTGTCCCAGCAATTCCATTACTGGGTATACACCCAAAGGAATCTAAATCATTGTATTATAAAGACACATGCATGTGTATGTTAATTGCAGCACTATGTACAATAGCAAAGACATGGAACAAACCTAAATGCCCATCAATGATAGACTGGAAAAGAAAATGTGGTACATATACACCATGGAGTACTATGTAGCCATAAAAAGGAACAAGATAGACCAGGCATGGTGGCTCATGCCTGTAATCCCAGCACTTTGGGATGCTAAGGCAGGTGGATCACAAAGTCAGGAGTTCAAGACCAGCCTGGCCAATATGGTGAAATCCCATATCTACTAAAAATACAAAAATTAGCTGGGCATGGTAGTGGGTGCCTGTAGTCCTAGCTACTTGGGAGGCTGAGGCAGAGAATCACTTGAACTCAGGAGGCAGAGGTTTTACTCCAGCCTGGGCAACAGAGCAAGACTCCATCTCAAAAAAAAAAAAAAAAAAAAGGAACAGGATCATGTCCTTTGCAGGGACGTGGATGGAGCTGGAAGCCATTATCCTCAGTAAACTAATTCAAGAACAGAAAATCAAATCTGCATATTTTCACTTATAAGTAGGAGCTGAATGATGAGAACACATGAACACATAGCAGGGAACAACACACAATGGGGCCTGTTGGAGGGTATGGGGTGGAAGGAGGGAGAGCATAAGGAAGAATAGCTAATGGAAGCTGGGCTTAATATCTGGGTGATGGGATAATCTGCGCTATTCCCTATGGCATATGTTTATGTAACAAACCTACACGTCCTGCAAACGTACCCCTCAACTTAAAATAAGAGTTGGAAATATAAATAAATAAATAAATAAATAAATAAATTTCCTGATGCTGCTGCCACTAATCCAGACACCACACTTTAAGAATCACCTTTCTAGAATTAATTATAATTGTTCACTGTCTATGGCTGCAAGTACTTATCTGATCGATAGTGTTGCTTCAGGACTTTATGCTGATTTTCAGTCTGAGATTGCTGGCATTTCAACAGTTGTCACTGGTAAATTCAAAGATAGCAGAGGTTACTTAGATAGTAACCTCTGTGAAAGAGGGGTCTTCTCAACCTTAAGTTGGTGGAAAAAAAAAAAGAACACCTCTACCAGACCAGCTCCGTCTTCAAAATTCTGCACAATAGTTTTATTTCATCATTATCTGATACTACCTACAATGACTTAGTACCTAATTTTAAGTACAAGATATCTGTATTTGCTTCCTGGTTGAATGACCAATTCTGTCTCCTATGATTTAATTTCTGATAATGTAGGAACACACTTATTTCACATCTATCATTCTCTTGCCACTTTAATATATCAGGTTGTATATTTATGTATTGGTGCAATGAGAATATCCTAAGTGGTATCTTAACACAGTACCACCCAAAATATCAAATTTTCAGGAATCAGAAAAATCCCTAGTACCTTAGATTCCATATGATTAGTAAAGAGAAATGAAAGAAATACAAGCTCTTAAGGTTTGACTTGAAAAATATATTATTTCTATGCTCATTTTAGTTGGAGAAAACCTAGTTTAAGACTTCAGTTTCTCAGAGGCATGAACTTAATGCCAGAAACTAACTTCACAAAGCCAATCAAACATTCAAATGCATTATTAAAAATATGACTAGCACATATAAAGATAAAATACAATTAAATTATTTAATATCAGCAATTGAAAAGAGTGTCAAATATTACAAACTTAAGCTATGATTAGAAAGTACAAATGCAAACTTATCTACAGATGCATATAACTTCCAGGTAACCAGGGTCCAATGCCTAGAAGCATTTCATAAGACGTGAAGGTTGAAAATTATAATATGTTTTAATTGCTATAGTTCATTTCAAGTTCCATATGTTAGATCATTTACATAAGTATTTTACTATTTAGTTTAGTTTTAGTGCAGAAACCCAAATCTTAAGTAAAATTAATATCCATGTACAAAAATTTCTGATTTATTTTATTGTTGTTTGTAGAGACAGGGTGTTGCTCTCTTGCCCAGGGTGAAGTGAAGTCCCACCACCATAGCTCACTGCAGCCTCAAACTCCTGGACTCAAGCGATCCTCCTGTTTCAGATGCCTGAGTAGCTGGGACTATAGGTAGGTACCATTACATCTGGCTAAATTTTTTTGTTGTTTATTTTTGTAGGGGCAGGGTCACATTATGTTGCCCAGGCTGGTCTCAAACTCCTGGCTTTGAGCCATCTTCCCGCCTCAGCCTCCCAAAACTAATTTTTATTTTTGTGCTAATCATAATGACATCAACAGTGTAAAGCACAGGGCCTATTTTCTTAAAATCAATAAAAACTGTTAAATGCTCCCATTTTATAATTAAATAGACTTTTATCCTATTTTTCATATTTTAAAAAAAATACACAATCCCTAGGTTTGGGAAAACGTTTTTGAAAAGCTTGAGATTAATAAAAGAAATATTTTGTAAAGAAAAAGGTGACACTTTTTTAACTTTTAGGTTCATGGGGTACATGTGCAGATCTGTTGTTACATGGATAAATCCTGTGTCACTGGGATTTGGTGTTCAAATCATTTCATTACCCAGGTAGTAAGTATAGTATCCAAAAGATAGGTTTTTTTCACCTCCACCTTCCTTCCACCCTCCACTCTCGAGTAGGCCCCTGTGTCTATTGTTCTACTCTTTCTGTTTATGAGTACTCAGTGTTGGGCTCCCACTTATAAGTGAGAACATGTGATATTTGGTTTTCTGTTCCTGCATTAATTCACATAGGAAAATGGCCTCCAGTTGCATCCATGTTACTGAAAATTCAGGACATGATTTCATCCTTTTCTATAGCTGTGTAGTATTCCATGGTATATGTACCACATTTTCTTCATTCAGTCCACCATTGATGGGCATATGGGTTGATT
This sequence comes from Cacajao melanocephalus, assembly GCA_963573385.1. Taxonomy (NCBI): domain Eukaryota; kingdom Metazoa; phylum Chordata; class Mammalia; order Primates; family Pitheciidae; genus Cacajao; species Cacajao melanocephalus. The sequence goes on from CAUYLG010035983.1 coordinate 11,715, forward strand.
TTATGTCTTTGCTATTGTGACTAGTGCCATGATGAACATAGGTGTGCATGTGTCTGTTTGGTAGAATAATTTATATACCTTTGGGTATATACCCAGTAAATGGTGTTATTGGATTGAATGGTAGTTCTATTTTAAGTTCTTTGAGAAATCACCAAACCGCTTTCCACAGTGGCTGAACTAATTTATACTCCTACCAACAGTGTATATGTGTTCCTTTTTCTCTGCAACATTGCCAATATCTGTCATTTTTTTACTTTTTAATAATAGCTATTCTAACTGGGGTGAGATGGTATCTCCTTGTTTTGATTTTCATTTTTCTAATGATCAGTGATGCTGAGCATTTTTTATATGCTTGCTGACCGTATGAAGAGGTGCTGTTTTTGCTATGAGGCAAGATTTTAAGGCTGCTGGTCTCAAGACCAAGCATTTTCATAATTCCTAGGCCTGTGGCCTGTTCTTATTAGCCCCAAATTAAAACTTCACTAGAAAAGAAAATTACAAGTTTAAAAATTATTTAATTTTTATGACTTTTTGTTTTAGATAGAGTTTCATTTTGAGTATCATCCTGTTCTTGCTAAAAATCAGCTACATATACTGAAAATATTCAGATATAAATTTGTCACATTTCATATGTTTCACCATATACATCGCAATGAAAGCTTCTTTCCAAACAAATACACCTCGAGACCAAGATATTTCTGAACTTTATTTTTATTTTAGCAAATTTAAAATGTATTTTTAGAACTGTCAGCATTCTTTTTTTTTAATGTGAAAAACAATGTGGTGGTTTTAAAATATGGTCACAAATTTATTGACACTGCTCCCACCAAACAGTGAGGTGTATGTTCTCTATCCTTGAATCTGGCCTCTGAGTCTTGTCGACTAATAGGTGGGTATTATGCTTAAGGCCAGACCCAGGTGTTAAGAAACTGGTAGCTTCCATTTTCTGTCTTTTATTCTTATTCTTAAAACCCAGCTGCCATGCTATGAGGAAGCCCAAGCCCCTCTGTAGAGAAGCCCACTGGGAAAGGAACAACTTGCCAGTCCTGTGACTAAGCTATTTCACAAGTCAATCCTCTAGCCCTGGTTGAGCCACCTCAGCTAATGCTGCATGGAGTGGATAAGCTATCCCCATCATTCAAATCACAAATTTATCAGCAAAACAAATGGTGATTGCTGTTTCAGCCACCAAATTTTAGTGTGTTTTATTGTTTAGTAATAGCTGCTCATAATCATACAGTAAATAATCAGAACAAAACTCTTACAGCTATGCATATTTATATGTTAGTATCTTCTAAATGCTTTCTGCTAAACTAAAACATGTTAAAATCTGATAATTCTTTTCCATCAGAACTTTAGAATAAGTTACTCTAAGCAAAGAAAGTTACTGAAATGTGATCTATTTCCAATTGCAGTTTTCAAAACTCAAGGTTCACAATGAGAGAGTTTCTTTATGGTGATGGAAAAGCCCTATATCCAGATTGTGGCAAGGATTGCTTGAATCTACATATATAATAAAATTTCATAGACCTATACACCAAAAATAAAATTTAAAAATTGAAATCTGAATAAGATTTGCACTTGAGTTAATATTACTATACCAATGTTAATTTCCTGGTTTGGGCAATTGTGTTACTCATCTTGGGCTGCTATAACAAATACCTTACAATGGGTAATATAAACAACAGAAATTTATTGCTCACAGTTCTGGAGGCTGGGAAGTCCAAGATCAAGATGCCAGCAGATTCAGTGTGTGGTGAGGGCCTCTTTCTCATAAATGGGTTCTTCTGTGCCTGCACATGGTGGAAGAGGCCAGGCACTCCCTTCAACCTCTTTTCTAAGCCCACTAATATCATTCATGAAGGTGGATCATTCATTACTTAATCACTTCTCAAAAGGCCCTGGCTCTTAATACTGTAACACTAAGTATTACACACACACACACACGCACACACACACACACACACATATACACACATATGTTTCAGAAGGGAGAGGGCACCAACATTCAGACCTTATCAACAATGTGTTATGTATTTTAGAATATCGACATTTGAGGGAAGGTCAGTGAAAAGTACATAGGAACTCTGTCCTATTTTTGTAACTACTAGTGAGACAAACTATTTCAAAATAAAAAGTTATAATAAAAATTAAGGTCTGAACAATAAAGAAATCAATTTCAGTAAAACAACTCATCCTGGGGAGAAGGGTTTGGTCCACTTATTGTAGACAGAAGAGCAACCACTGGTTACTTTTTAGAACGAGCACTCTTGAGATCTCAGAGACTTTAGTGATGATACTTCAAAGGCTTATTCTTATATTGATGCAGACAATTTCACAGAGACTCTGCTCTACTCAGTGAAGGAAAATGCAGGGGTGCAGGTGCTTTGTTCAAGGGTGGTTTTAAATATACTAGAAAAATGCAGAGGTGACTGAGCTTTATTTGGACCCTCATTTATTTGAATTCTCTGGATGCTTTAGCAGTTACAATTTTCTAAACCTGTACTGGTGGGTAGATAAAGATCTGCCCTTTCTCAAATATATGAGCATTTGATCTTCACATGGGGAACCTTATACAAACATTTGTGGAAGCTTTCTCTAGTTTCTTAATAAGGTTTAGAAACATTTCACAGACATGCTATAAAGGACAAAATAAAGAATTTCATTCTTCTTTTTTTTAAAAAAATAGAGACAAAGTGTCACTCTATCACTCAGGTTGGAATGCAATGGTGTGATTATAGCTAACTATAACTTGGAACTCCTGGGCTTAAGCAATCCTGCCTCAGCCTCCTGACTGGCAAGGACTACAGGTCTCCTTGAGGCCTCCCAAGAAGCTAAGCAGATGACATGAGCCTGTAGTCCTTGCCTAGCAAACTTCTTAATTTTTTGTAAAAGTGGGTTCTTGCGAAGTTGCCCAGGCTGGTCTTGAACTACTGGCCTCCAATGTATTTTCCACCTTGGCCTCCGAAATTTCTGGGATTATAGGTGTCAGCCATTGTGCTCAGCCAGATTTCATCATTCCTCACTTTCCTTCATATTCCTTCTTCCCATTTGGCAAGAGAATGAATTTTTCCAGGTGTTATCTTCCATAATTAAGGAGCCATGAAGAGAATACTGTCACTAGGTACCACCTATGAGGTCCTACCTTATCTCCTAATGCATTTTATATGGCAGGGTACCACCATAGTTCAACAAACGCTATGAGCAGGGGAAAGACATCTTGATCTCCAAGATTCAGAACAACAGTCTAGGGACTGAAATGGAGCACATGCAAAGAAAAATATCCTTTTTAAAGAGGGAGTATGGGGGCCACAGAAAAGATAGAAAATTAGATGGTCAGACTCAGTCTGTACTTCCCATGTAAAAGAACAAAAGCCTTATTGAACTGTAAATAGCTCAGAGATACAGCTTTGCTGAAGAATGCTTAGGAGGCAGAGGGGAGGTAAGAAGAACAATTTAAAAATGGAGACCTCAAGGAGTCTTACCATATGTGCATCAATTTGCACTTTGTAGCCCTTTTCCATTTGTCTTGGGAGCCAAGATTACGACCGTGTGTGTGTGTGTGTGTGCGTGTGTATGAGAGAGAGAGAGAGAGAGAGAGAGAGAGAGAACATGAGACTACAACACAGAAATGTTAAAGTATTACATTATTGTTTACCAAAATATCTGCATGTGGAAAGAAATGAGGAGAACATGCTAGCCAGAAGCAAGAATGACTACTTCAGTTCTCAATGGTCCAGTTTTTCTCAGGTTGTGCCTTATTCATGAGTACCACTCAAGATTCCATATCTCCCATACTACTTCCCCAAAACAAGCACAGTCTACTTCAGAATTATTTTGAAGATCCATTTCAGAGGGGAACTCTGAGCTCACAAGACATCTACCTCAAAAGCTTGATAATAGATGCATGAAAAACAGTTCAAATGTAAATTTTTAAACCAGGGAAAGAGATATAATAGAGTTTGAATATATGTCCCTGATAAATCTCATGTTGAACTGTAATCACTAGTGTTGAGGTGGGGCCTGGTTGAGGTGTTTGGGTCATGAGGACGAACCCCTTGTGCCTTGGTGCTATCCTTGCAATAGTGAGTGAGTTCTTGGGAGATCTGGGTTTTTTGACATGCGTGGCAAACCCCAAGTCCCTCCTCTTTCTTGCTCCTGATCTTACCATGTGATGTTCCTTCTCCAGTTTCACCTTCCACCATGAGTAAAGGCTCCTTGAGGCCTCCCAAGAAGCTAAGCAGATGACAGCATCATGTTTCCTGTACAGCCTACAGAACTGCAAACCAATTAAACCTCTTTTCCCTTTTAACGAATTACCCAGTGGCAGGTATTTCTTTATAGCAAAGCAAAAACAGCCTAATACAAGCTATAAGTAATGTAAGATATATATTTGAGAACAGATTTCAATCTATGACTTGAAAACTAGGAGAGTCACAGTAAACAAGATAAGGTTCCTGTCTGAAATGGGATGTTGATAAATATCTGGAAAGATCACAGAATTTCCACAGGAGAGGAAAGGGGGATGGCAGTGAGGGGGCAAAACACAAAGGGTAGTTTTTGTTACTTGAGTTTTTAAATTTTAGAATAAACAACATAAAGGATTCTGTTTGTTGGGTTTATTGGTTGTTTGTTCTTTATGTAGGGCTTATTTATCTTATCAAAGAATAAAGTTGTAGGAGTTACTCCAATAGATATCAAATGTTATTATAAAGATATAGTATATGCAAGAGTACTAGTGGCACAAAGATACACAAATTAGAGTAGAAGTAGATCCATACAGACAGCAACATTTGATTTAGGAATAAGAAAAACTATAGAATAGTACAGAAAGAACTTTTGTCCAATAAATTATACTGGGTCAAGTGAATATCCACTTGGAAAGAAAATGAAACTTTATCTTTACTCCATACTATATACAAAAAATACATTTCAGGTGAACAATCTTTTAGAAAATAGCATTGAATAATATTCCTATAACCTTGGAGTAGACAAAGGGGCATGAAAAGCCTTAGCCAGAAAGGAAACATTGGTCAGCTAGCCTACACTAAAATTAAGAACTTCTGGTCAACAATAAGAGAATAGAAATGGAAGTCATAAAGTAGAAAATATTTGTAATATATATAAACAACAAAAGACTCAATTCAGAATATGTGTGTACAAATATATACTTGGTTATATCATTATAAATATAAATAAATGTACAATAGGCTATATGTGTATATATATATATATATTTAAATTCAAATAGTCATTAAAAAAAAAAGGGCTGAAACCATTATTTTAAAAGCTATAGTTACAAGCAGGCACTTCACATAAGATAATATCCAAACAACTAGGAATCATATGACAAGATATTCAACATCTTTTTTAAAGAAATGCACATTAAACCACAATGAGAGACTCCTCTGTGACCACTAAAATGGCTAAAATGTTAAGACTGGCAATGCCACCTATAATGAGGACAGAAGTAAATTTCTCATGACCTTCTCATAGGCATATCTATTAATACAACCACTTCTGAGAATAGCTTCTTGTCACACTTACTAAAACTAAATATTATGACCTATCTAGCTTATGACTCAGCCATCACTTTCCTCAGAAATGAGAGCTTATGGACAGTAATGTTCATAGTAGCAAAATTCAATAATATCTCTAAGGCAAAAACAACTCAGATGCCCAAGAACAGTAAAGTGAACAAATGAATGGTGGTATATTTAAGGAATGGAATCATAAACAACAATGAAAATCTGCGTGCTATTGCTATGTGCAACAACTTAGCTGGGTCTCACAAACATAAGTAAAGAAAGGCAGACACAAAACAATATTGTCTATGTAATTCTATTTATATAAAGTTCAAAACAGGCAAAACTGATCTGTGGTGTTAAAACTCCTCTGGGAAGGATGGGGTTTCCTGTACATAGGTGTAATATACAGTATAGGGCTTGAAATTCTTTGTACTTTATCTGTGCCCTGCCTCCAGCCCCATCCACTCCCACCTTTGCCTCTCAGGGACTTTCAGGGGCCAGTATTTGCACCTTCAAAAACAAACTTTTCTTGAAGTTTTGTCCAAGGGCACAGAGAGCCAAAAGAATCTGAGGGTTTGTATTTTCTCTCCCCATGGGCTCACTACAACTGATTATCACTGGCAATATGGAAGCCAGGCCCCGTGATGTGGGGCAAGGCAACCCTGAGACTGCCCCACTCCTGAGGTCTCTTGCAAGGCCAGACTGAAGCTACCCTGCAGGAATTTTTCACTCTGATTTCACCCTTCCTCACCTTCCCTATCCTGCTTCTTCCACTATATCAATTGCCTTCCCTGGTGATTTATTCGACAATTCACTTGCACACAAATTCTCATCTTGTTATCTACTTTTGGAAAAACTCATCTGAATCAGCTGGCAATATTCAGCTTCTGTTGAAAAGACTTGTTGGAAAAAGAAGGTATTAGCTATGCTGACAAAGATAATTCATCGACATATACAATTAGACTTTCCGTGTATATACTATATATTATTCGTTTTTATTATTCTCAAATTTTTTTTATTTTTGAGGCAGGGCCTCCCTCTGTCACCCAGGCTGGAGTGCAATGGCATGCTATCAGCTCACTGCAACCTCCACCTTCCAGGCTCAAGCGATTCTCCCACCTCAGCCTCCTGAGTGCTAGGACTACAGGCACATACCATGACACTTGGCTAAGTTTTGTACTTTTTGTAGAGACAGGGTTTCACCATGTTGCCCAGGCTGGTCTCAAAATCCTGGGCTCAAACAATCCCCCTGCCTCAGCCTCTCAAAGTACTAGGATTACAGGTCTGAGCCACTGTGCCAGGCCTACATTATTCTTAGATAAGAAAAGGTTTCTTTTCTTAAAAGTATTCCAAACCTTGTGACCAATATATTCCAGAAATGTGCCCTAGAAAATTTTCATATATGGCTAGCTAGGTTATGCAGTGATTTATGTTTAGAAGAATTGATTACACTGTTATTATAATAGCAAATAAATTTTTAAAATGGTACATCCCAAACTAAGTGGTATATTTAATAAAATATGTTATATCCAAATGATTAATACTACTTAATTACTATAAAACACTTAAAATTGTTTAATGACATAAAAATGCTCAAATATTATTAAATAAAAAAATCAAATTATGAGGCAGTGCATATAATATAATTTCCATTTAGAAAACTAAAGTATCTTCATGTGTTTTTATGTGGTTTTAATGTACATCAAGACAGTAGCACCAGCTATCCCTAGGAGGTAACTCTGAAGCTAATTTTTCACTCTTCTTAAGTCATCTCCATATTGTCTCAATTATCTATAATAAATGTGTTTTTATTTTAACCAGACATGTAGGAAAAAAACAAGAACAAAATGTTTCCTCTAATAATGCCATACAATAGTGTCCACATCTCTGGAAATAAAGTAGCCTTTAAAAATGGGTTGATATCACATCCTTCAGACGACTACTATTTAAAAAAACAGCAAGTGACAAGTGTTGGTGATGATGCAGAGAAGTTGGAACACTTGTGCAATGTTGGTGGAAATGTAAAATGATGCAGCTACTATGGAAAACAGCATGGTAGTTCCTTAAAATGTTTTTTAAAATCTACACTCCCAACAATAGTATACAAATGTTCCTTTTTCTCCACAACCTCACCAGAATCTGTTATTTTCTGACTTTTTAATAACAGCCATTCTGACTGTGTGAGATGATATCTCATTGTGGTTTTGATTTGCATTTCTCTAGTGATCAGTGATGTTGAGCTTTTTTTCATGTGATTGTTGGCCACATGTATGTCTTCTTTTGAAAAATGTCTGTTCATGTCCTTTGCCCACTTTTTTATGGGGTTGTTTGTTTTTTCTCATACATTTATTTATGCTCCTTATAAATGCTGGATATCAGACCTTTGTCAGATGCATAGCTCGAAAAAATTTTCTCCCATTCTGTCGGTTGTCTGTTTACTCTGTTGTTTCTTGTGCTGTGCATCTCTTTAGTTTAATTAGATTCCATTTGTCAATTTTTGCTTTTGTTGGAATTGCTTTTGGCATCTTCGTAATGAAATCTTTGTCCATGCCTATATCCTGAGTAGTATTGCCTAGGCTATCTTCCACGGTTTTTATAGTTTGGGGTTTAACACTTAAGTCCTTAATCCATCTTGGGTTGATTTTTGTATATGGTATAAGGAAGGGGTCCAGTTTCAATCTTTTGTATATGGCTAGCCAGTTAGCACCATTAAAAATAAAAGTAGTTGTGGTATCATGAAGCAATTTATACTTCTGGTTATATATCTGAACACATTGAAATAGGATCTTAAAGAGATATTTGTATACTGGTGTTCAAAGAAGGATTTTTTGAAACAACCCAAGTGTCCATGTATGTTTATTAATGATAAAGAGATTTAAAAAATAACATTTATAAAAATAATAGACTGTCATTTAGCCTTATAAAGGAAGGAAATTCTGACATGTTCCAACATGGATGAAATTTGAAGACATTATCTCAGGTGAAATAAACCAGTCTCAAAAAGGACAGATATTGCATTACTCTATTCATACAAGGTATCTAGAGTAGTCAAATTTGTAGAAAAAGAGAGTAGGGATGGGTGGGGGTGGGGAGGAGAAATGGGAGATTGCTGTTTAAGGGGTGTAAAGTCACATTTTTGCAAGCTGAAATAGTTTTGGAGGTTGGTTGCACAACAAACACGAATAAGCTTAGCACTACTGAACTGTATGCTTAAAAGTAAAGATGGTAAATTTTATATTATGCATGCTTTACCATAATTTTTAAAAAGGATAAATATTGCTATTTTCATTTAATAAATATGTGAGTTGGAGCAATTCTGAGACTTGCAGTTTCAATCCTAGCACTGTCCTGCAAATGCTCACTCTGCTAATTAGCTCTGCATTGTCACTGATGGCTTTCTTTAATCTTGACACTTTATGCTCCAGACCAGCTTCATCCAATATAACTTTCTGCAACGGTGGAATGTTCTTTTTTTTCTTTTAACTTCTTTCTCTCTTTCTCTCTCTCTTTCTTGCTTCCTTGCCTGCTTTTTTTGAGGCAGTATCTCACTGTTTCCCAGGCTGGAGTGCAGTGGCACAATCACAGCTCACTGAAGCCTCAACTTCTTGGGCTCACGGGATCCTTCTGTCTCAGCCTTCCAAGTAACTGGAATCACAGGAGCATGTCACCATGTTTGGCTAATCTTTTTTATTATTATTATTTTATGTAGAGATATGTTCTCACCATGTTGCCCAGGCTGGTCTCAGACTTCTAGGCTCAAGTGACCCTCTGGCCTCAGCCTTTGAAAGTGCTATCATTACAGGTGTAAGCCACCATGGTCAGTTGGAATTTTCTGTATTTGTGTTATCCAGTGAGGTAGCTGCTAGCCACACATGGCTACTGAGCACTTGAAATGTGTCTAGTGTTACTGAGCACCTCTATTATTTTCTTTTATTTAATCATATATACTTAATTTTAATTTAAGTATCTACATGTGTCTGGTGGCTACCATATTAATGGTAGTCCAGATTTTGGTATTCATCCTGTTCTACCACTGGACAGACTTTTGTTGTGATAATTTTGAGAAAACAAAAGCAAAACATTCCCCCCACCAAAAAAAGTTCTCATTTTGCTCTTCTTGACAGATTATGGTTGGTTATCCCAGGTGTTAGAATCATATCCCCTAAACACTGTGCTTTCTCTACCATTCCCACATAAAGAGCCTTCTCTATGATGACCCTTTTTATTTGCTTACTGGCAAACATTTGTCATTGTGAAACGGCTGGTAAGCACTTTGCTGAGTCTCCAATTGTTATCAGATTACAAGGGCCTGTAGGGGATCATTGGAGAAGCTCAAGTCAAGACAGTTAAAGTAATCTAGGGGGAACTACAGCTGCTCAGGTCTAATCAGCTGCTGCTGGGATGCCATGATTTTACCTGAGGAAGTCAGGCATTCAGAGAGATGGTTGGCCTAATTATAGAATAAGCTACATAGAGAAGGCAGCAAAACAAACTGTTGAGGAAGGCAAGGAAAACCATTAGAATCAGATGGCTCTGGGCTTACTTCCATTTATGCTGCATACTATCTATCATCTCAAACGAGTCCAAAACTGCTCTAGTGCTATCATACTTTGGATCTACAGGATGAGAATAACAGCACATTAGGATGATTAAGCCTGGCATAGAAAGATCAATCAGTAAATGGCATCTGTTAAAAATGGCTGACTCTGTGTCCCATGTTCTTTATCTTCATCTCTGCATTTATTTGGCTGTGACAGAAATAAGATAGTTATAGTCCCACCTGCTTCTTAAGGAAGGTATCCCTGCGGGCTTTCCCCTTAATTTTGCTTGGCAAAATAATATGTTGCGGAGATAACTCACTAAGAGATCCATTTAGTTATAAGAAAGTTACGTTGTTAATTTGCCAGGTTTGTTGTTTTTGTTTTTTCTTTTGGCCTAAAGGTGGGCTGGGAATGGAAGGGAATCCAAAAGATGGGAGACGGACCAGAAAAGCTGGATGTGGTGGGAACAGTAACAAGAAGGGAAAACACAACTCTGGTACAGCCAAAAAATGACTTTGAAGATTTATCTCTAGGAATTCTTAAATTATTGGCTGTCAAGCATGTGGTGTAAATTCTTCCCTTCACACTCTCATAAATTGTTTCATAGAATTTGCTTTGCTTATTAGAGCTTTTTGAATGAATGTATGCCTTTTTAAGAAACTCAATGAGAAGCCCAATTCTGCATCCGTATGAGCGTGAGAATGAAACAAAGAGAGAGTTGGCATCCATCTGGGTTGCCCACTCATCTACTCATTCTTCTAGAGTTTTGATCCACCAGCCTTTATTGAGATTACTTTCTTGAGCATATCATCATGTAAGATGTCACCAGGCCAACAGAAGGAGCTATGATCTTTGACCTTAAGGATCTTACGGTATAAGAAGAAGGAGCCTCATTTCACTAATAAAGAAAAAATAATGCTTTCAGACTCAGTAGTGCTAAGTGATTGCTGCTTAGTGTCATAGCCAGGGCCTAGAGCTTTAATTTTGTATACATAGAATAATCGTCTTTTTGTTACATCGATAAAGCCAAATGCAACATCCTGAGAAAGGCGAGGCTGATCTTCCCGTCATTATCTCAACCAAGTCCAATAACAAGGTATTATCTGAGATGGGCTGTGTCAGACAATATTAATTGTTTCCCAGGATCTCTTTCTCCCTTTGTCTTCAGTGTTAGAGCAACCAACAAAACAATCCTAGTTCTTAACTAAGTCTCCATTTTCTAGCTGCTATTGTGCTTCACTGTCATCCTATGTGTATGTTTGACTGGAAAGGAGAAGCTATGCATGAAATGCCCTGTGCAGTTCCAGAAAGTTCCCCTAAAGGGTGGCCATGGGCCCTTAAGCCCCATGCCCCACCTCTACGACAGCTGTCTGCTACTGGGTAGATCAGCTCAAATCACTTTATGTACAGCATGCTTTGATTACCTCTACCCCTCCTAGAAACCTATTTATTTGTTTGCTCTGATTTTCTGTGCCATGTATTCTCTTTTCAACTTTGGAATCTTATTTATCCTTAAAGTCCCAGCGTAAGTTCCACCTCCTTCGAAAATCTTTGGCTAATGCAATGGTCTAAATGTGTTTGTCCCCAACCCCCCCGCCGAGTTCGTATGTTGAAACATAATCACCAAGGCTATGTTATTAGAATATGGTGCCTTTGAGAGGTGATTAGGTCATAAGGGTTCTGCCCCTATACGTGGAATTAACATCCCTATAAAAGAGGATCCAGAAGCTCTCTTGCCCTTTTGCTGTGTGAGGATACATAGAAGATGCCATGGATGAGGAATAGGTCCTCAGTAGACACAGAGTCTGCTAGTCCTTTGATCTTGGACTTCTAACCTCCAAAACTGAGCAATACATTTCTGTCATTTATAAATCACTCAGACTAAGACATTTTGTTACAGCAGACCAAACAGAGTAAGGCAGATGACAACACCAACCCTGAGTAAAAATTTCTGCAATTGCCACTGGTATCAGCTCTATCAAGGCAAAGGCCTGAAGCCCAAACATGTAAACACTCCAGATTCCTCGGCTGCCTCTAAGACTCCTCTATTGAACACCAGTCCTTTGAAGATCATTGTGTGTGTGTGTGTGTGTGTGTGTGTGTGCACGTGCATGTTCAAGTGTGTGTGCATGCTGGTCAGATGAAGGAGAGCAGAAAGAAAAGATGCACATTAGTGTGGCTAACAGAACATGGCCAAAGAAATACAGTGAAGGCAACCAAAACTACCAAACTATACAAAAACATTTGCCCAGTGTTTTAGGGTACCAAAGTATGTAAGTATATGTGCAGTGAACTATTATCTATTCCATGAAGACCAGGGAAGAAGAAGAAATTGACATGGAACCACCTACTTTGCACAAAAAGCCTAAATTGCTGGAGGAAACAAAGCATTCCATACAGAGACATAAAGTGTATATGTGTCTAAGACTTTAATTCATTAATTAATGAGGGAAGTGGAAGAGATGTTGCAACTTTTTAGAGGAGAAGACGATTGAAAATGTACACACAGTAAGAGAATGTTGGCACTAGACTGCAAAAAGTTATCTGTCCATTGGACAATAATCAATTGCATTCCACTGGGCACAATTTGCTTTTATCTGGGCAAACCTATTTGCATTGCTATCGGTTTTCTACAACTTAACCTCTATATTCCCAGAGTTGTAAAATAGCCAAATCAAAGACAAAAGCTCAAGACCTGATAAAATCAGATAATCCCTAGAGACTTCATCATTCCATTGAAAGGATATCCACATATTTCTCTAGTTCATTCGTAAGTCTTACATTTTTCATTTTACTACTTATTTCTTCAACTTAGCTATCTGTCACTCATTTCTAGCCAAATTTGTTCCTCATCTCTCCTCAGTTAACTCTTTCTTGCTCTCCAGGTCTTTTGAACATGTGATCACCTCCACTGCCTTTGACACTACCCCTCCTCTTCAGCCCATCCTCCCATACCTACTCACCTCTGTTCCTCCCTAGTCTCATTTTGAAGATTTCTTTCTCAGATAAGCCCTCCTGGACCGCAAAATCAGATAAGATCTCCTTTTTTTGTGCACATTTCTAATGCCAGATGCTTGCTCATTTTATTTTTGTAAGCTCAGTGGATAAGGTCTCTGTTTAATACCGAGTGTAGTGAGAAAAAAAGAAAAAAATCAATGGACTTAACTCAGTCTCAACATTCTCGTGTATAATGAGAGAAATGATCCCTGCCTGATTACTGTCAAAATTGGAGTATCAAATGAGACCTGGAGACAATGACAAATGGGCCTTACAAATAATAGAGGCATTTGTTATTAAAAAAAGAAAGAAAAAAAAACCCTTGGCAATTTCTACCTCTGACAATCTCTATGCTAATAAGATAAGGTCCAAAATAGTCAGTGAAAAGGATCATGATAGAAAGAATATTTAAAAGGTAATTTAAAACATAGTTGATCCATAGCAAAAAGCAGACATTTTATGCAGCATTGAAAAAAAAACATTAAAATAATACATACAAACATGAGGTTGGCGTATATTCATGAGCAAGACTGTCAGTTAATTCGGTAAATATTTATTTCCTTCTGACACATTCACTGTGTTCTTTGGGGTATTTATGGAGGGGCTTGGTAATGAGCTGTTTATTATGATCTAAAACAAACCGATGCACATGTGAAGCACAGCCACTTAATTAAAGAAGAATAAATAATTTCCCATTGTCAAAGCCTCCCACCCACCTAAACTCCAATCTCATGTCAGGCCTTGCCAAAGACACTTGAAAGCTATCAATTTACTGTCTGTACCGTATGGTACTCACATGGAAGGCAGATCTACTGACTCGTTAAAGTGCACTAATTATTCCACAATTTTGAAAGTGAGAACATATGGGAGCTGTTTTCCTTGTGAGTGTTTCTGCTTCAAAAACAAATTGCATGAAACTGAACAAGTATTTTCCATAATCTATGTCGTTTGCAACTGTTACTCAAAGTTCACCAAATTTGCTAAAATTGAAAATGCTTAATTCCCCTCTGGTCAAAGGTAGTTTGATATTCAGTTCCTCCTTTCACATCTTTTTTATTTCTATTGTTCATCTTCCCACTAAGCTGTGACTACTTCTACCAAGATGAGCACAGCTAAATTAAAAGTGATATATTCTGGCCATTCAATTAGATGTTGGGTCAACAAATGGTGAACAGCTGGTGTGATGCTTTTTTGTTTTCCTCAATCGAGCAGATGCCTTGGTGCTATAAGGATACTGCCTCTAAGGACAGAAAGCCCATCCATAGGGGACACAGCAGTGAGGATCCCAGGCTAGGAAGAGAGGATCTTGAAAAATGAAGAGAGCCTTTCTTGAACTGGAAGATTTGTATCTTTACTCCTGTAGCAGAAAACAATCTCTGGCTTTCAGATGAAAACAGCTTAGGATCTGGGGCCCAAAGGCAGCTATTTTGAATGAACTTATATCATTTATGGAGGCTTACAAATCCTGAACTAACACGGGGTTATTGAAAACTAAGCTACATCACATAGGCGTGTACAGTTGAGATTATTCAAGAATACTAATGGTTACGTAGATATTAACCATTACATTATTAATATGATTTTTTATTCTTTTGCCTTTCTGTGTACATGGCTTTCATCTTTGCTAGCTTGCATTTGACTAGGGGCAAAAGTCAGAACTTTTCCCAGTCAGAATGCAAGGAGGAGGAAGTTAATATAGAGCTTTTGACAGGCAAAAAAGGAAGTGGCATTACAGCAAAGACCCTGTAAACCTGCCTATGGCCTTGAGAATAATTTTTCCAAATTTTTATGTTTCCTCCTTTGACCTAAGAACAACTAAGTTGAAGGGATCTATTGTCATAGTATTCTCCAGCAACTTAAAAGAGAGATCCTTTTATTTACTGCAGGAAGAACAGGAACCCATTCATTTCATGATAAACGGATAGGATGTGAAGACTACTAAGGATTAAACTGTCCCCATATGATACATTGAAGGCCTCACCTCAGTACCTGTAATCATGACCCTATTTCAAATAGGATTGCTGCAGATGGGATGAAGGTATCATGAAGTCATTATGATAGGTCTTAATTCAATATTGTCTGTGTCCTTAGAAAAAGCCACTGGAAGACTCAGGAACACAGGAGAATACCATGTGCTGACACACAGACACAAGGAGAACACCGTGTGATAATGGAAACGGACACTGGTTTGACATATCTACAAGATAAGGAAAGCCAAGAATGTCTCACAAACACCAGGAGGTGGAAGAGACAGAGAAGTCTTTTTTTCAGGTTTCAGAGGGAGCAGGACCCTTTTGCTGCCTTGATTTTGGACTTCTGACCTTCAGAAAGGTGAGAATCAATTTATGTTGCTTTAGGTCACCCAATTTTTGGTTATTTGTTTGGGCAGTGTATTAGTCCATTCTTACCCTGCTGTAAAGAACTGCCTGAGACTGGATAATTTATAAAGTAAAGTGATTTAATTGGCTCACAGTTCCACAGGGCTGGGGAGGCCTCAGGAAACTTATAATCATGGTGAAAGGGGAAGCAAACATGTCCTTCTTCACATGGCAGCAGGAAGGAGAAGTGCCAACCGAAGGGGGGACAGCCCCTTATAAACCCATCAGATCTTGTGAGAATTTACTATCACAAGAACAATGGTAACTGCCCCTCCATGATTCAATTATCTCCCACCAGCAGCCTCCCACGACATGTGGGGATTATGGCAACTACAATTCAAGATGAGACTTGGGTGGGGACACAGTCAAACCGTAACAGGCAACTGTAAGTAACTGATAAAGAACAATGGGAATACCAAAAAGAAGAGACAGGAAGAAGGCAAGAACTGAACATCTGTGTCCTTATTTCCCTTTCTGGGCTTGCCTGGAGAATGAGGAAACATCAAGTAGATGCAAGTGGCACCAAAGATTGGGGTGGTGGTGGGAGATCTTTGGCTAGACTTCTCAGAGGACTTAGAAGGTGGCTACCTCTAAGACACATTGCACATCCACCACCAGATTGTCCTGCATCAACCTGAGGAGTGATCTGGCAAGATAAACCTGGTGGTGCAATGTATCTGATAAAGGGACACAAAGAGGTTTAGCTTTCCCCAGGTTTCCCTTGGTTCTCTTCTGTTATTTCCAAGGACCAGGAGATGCTGGGACCAATAGTTTTTTATGTTAGAATTCCACATTTATCTGGAAGTTCTATGTACTGCTCTTCTCCATCTCTTCTTCCCTGTTATATATATTTATTTTGAATGAGATGGGAATTAAACTCCTGATTTTCCAATGAAGAAACCATTGTATAAGTCTGTTAAATGACAATTACTTTTCTTGACATCCCAGTTTCTGTTAATGACATGAGTATTCATTGAATCACCTAGGCTTGATACCACATATTCAGCTTCAGCACCCCCCTTTCTCTCTCAATTGTAATGTCCTCTAGATCATTCCTTAATTTGGTATACACCCCACTAGACTTTTTAAGATCAGCCTTCTACTTGCTTCATTCATTTAAGGAACAAATAAAATTAGTGTTTACTATTCAAGGGTCACTTTTTTAGGTGTCCAAGATATAGTCATAAGTAAAAGGAAAGTGGTGCCTGCCTTCACAGAGCATGCATAGTCTATTAACAAGAGTAGCTACAAACTAAATAATTAGCTGAATATCTAACTGAAACTGTTGTAAATTCTGTGAAATGAAAGTACAGGGTGCCCTAAGGGATTATGACAGGAGAATTGGTCTAATCTGGGGAGTGGGTATGGAAAAACTGCCCTGTGAGTTGACATGTGATGCAAGATCCTATGAGTGAGTAGGAGTCACCTGGGTGGATGTAGGTGGTGGAGTGGAAGCTGGTGTTAAAAACTTTATATAAAGCCTGAAAAAGAATGTGATCATTAAAGGAACGTTAAATAGGACAGCAGGATGTAAATGAAGACAGTGCCAAATTATGCAGGACAAGTAACCATTTTAAGGATTTTTATGGGTTATTAAAACAAGTAACAGAAAACTATTGTAGAGTTCCAACTACATGGTGACAGTCATATTACCTGGCTGCACTGTGAAGAAATGGAAGTGTCAGCATGGGCTCAGGGAGGCAAAATGATCTCCATGTCAGTGGTCCTCAGCTTGGCTGCAGATGAGCAAAACCTGGGGAGCTGCCAAATCTGGAGCCTGGGACTAACCCAGAGTCTCATACAAGTCATTTGAGGATACCATAGGCATCTTAAATTTTAAAACTTCTCCAGGTGAGTCTAGTATGCTATTATTGAGAACTACTGTGATATCTAGATGGTTAGATATTTGAAGGCAGGGTTATTGGTTGTCTATTCATGCTGCTATAACAAAATACCATAGACTAGGTGGCTTATAAACAACGGAAAGTTATTTCTCATAGTTCTAGAGGCTGGAAAGTCTAAGACCAAGGCACCAGCAGATTCAGTGTCTGATGAAGGACCACTTTCTGGTTCATAGATGGTGTCTTCTGTCTGTGTCCTCACACAGTGAAAAGGGTGACAGGCTCTCTGGGACATCTTTTATAAAGGCATTAATCTCATTCATGAGGGCTCTACCTTCATGACCTAATCACCTTCCTAAGACCCCACCTCCTAATATCGTTATTTTGGAGGGCAGGATTTCAACATATAAATTTTGGGGAGACACAAACATTCAGACCATAGCACCATCCCTCATTCCTGATATAATATTTAGAATAGCATGTGGTATAATACTTTAGTCTGGAAACTTTATAACTTTATAAAAATAGTGGAATGTATAATACTATCCATTCATCTCTTTATTTCCTTTATAACATTGGAAAGTTTCCATTTACAGTGTTATCTCTAAAAAAAGTGTTTTACTTTACCTCAGAAATAATGCCTAGCTTACTGTAGATGTAGTTTTTCTCTTTCTTTTAAAATTTAGCACCAGATCGGGTGAAGTGGCTCATACCTGTAACCTCGAAACTTTGGGGGCCAAGGAGGGCAAATCACTTGAGTCCAGGAGTTTGAAACCAGCCTGGGCAACATAGCAAAACCCCAAGTCTACGAAAAAAATGCAGAAAATTAGATGGGCATTTTGGCATGTGCTGTAGTCAGCTACTCTTGGGAGGCTAAGGTGGGAAGATCCCTTGAACCTGAGAAGGTTGAGGCTATAGTGAACCATGACTGTGCCACTGCATACCAACCTGGACAATAGAGTAAGATGCTGTCTCGAATAAACAAACAAATAAATAATAAATAAATAAATAAAATGTAGCACCTGTAGGTTTTCGGTGTACACATGGTTGCCAGTGGTTATTAGTCCATTTTCATACTGCTATAGAGAACTGCCCTGAGACTGGGTAATTTATAAAGGAAAGCCGTTTAATTGTCTCAAAGTCTAGCATGGCTGGGGTGCCTCAGGAGACTTTACAATCATGGCAGAAGATGAAGGGGAGACAAGGCACCTTCTTCACAAGGCGGCAGGAAGGAGAAGTGCTGAGCAAAGTGGGAAGAGCCCTTTCTAAAACTCTCAGATCTTGTGAGAACTCACTCACTATCCTGAGAACACAATGGGAACCCTCCCCTTGATTCAGTTACCTCCACCCGGTCTCTCTTGACAGGTGGAGATTATGGGGATCATGGGGTACAAATCAAGATGAGATTTGGATGGGGACACAAAGCCTAATCATATCACAGCTGGAGACCACTTCTCTCAGCTTTCTTAGTAGGTTGTTTTAGTCATGTGAAAGAAATGTTGACCAATAGGATGTTTACTAGTCTATTTTCATGTTGCTATAAAGAGCTACCTGAGACTGGGTAATTTATGAAGAGAAGAGGCTTAATTGATTCTAAGTGCTGCAGGCAGTACAGTAAGAATTGCTTAGAGGCCTCAGAAAACTTACAATCATGACAGAAGACAAAGGGGAAGCAGGTACATGTTCACATGGTGGAGCAGGAGAGAGAACAAAGCGGGGAGGTGCCACACTTTTAAACCATCGGATCCCATGAGAACTCACTTACTATCATGAGAACAGCATGAAGGAAACCACCCCCAATATCCAATCACCTCCTACCAGGTGCCTCCCTTGACGTGTAGGGATTACAATTTGACGTGAGGTTTGGGTGGGGGCAAAGAGCTAAACCATATCAGATATCATCCCAATTTATAAATGCAAGTTGTAAGTTAAGGCCTCAGAGTATAGTTGTTTTTCACTTTTCTTATCACCTTTCAATGCTAAAACAGAGACATAGTTTGCATGATGGCTTCAATATTGCAGATGAAAGCAACACACTCTGTAAAGGTGAAGCAACAAGACAGTGCTGTCAAATGTTTAGTCACATAAAACAACATTTACATAACAACCAGTTTTCCACCAGACGAAAAAATTATTTCATATCATTCAGAAGATGGATATTTGCATGTATATTTTATGTTAATAACCAGCCAGGAAAAATAACATTAAGATACTAGTAATATCATATTTTAATATAACTTATGTTTCCTTCTAATATTTGACATCAAAATTCTTTGGAAAGCATATGTGTTTTAGGCCAAGTTAGCATATATAATATTATGTTTTTATTATGGGAATCTCACATTACTTCATGATTGTATAACAAATCATATTAAATTAGAGATTGAGGGAAGATACAAATGTGTTCAGTACACTCTGTGGGTGTTTGTGTTACATCTTAAAAGAAATACGTGCCTGCAGAACATTTGGTACAACTATAAGATCCTTGTTTTGGGGATGCATTGAGCCTAGCAACCTAGTGCTTCATTCCTCTCAGTGTTCATTGACTGCATATATTATTTATGTTATTAAATGGGTAATGAAAACATTTTAGCTGTTTTAAAAAGGAGTTCTAGAGTTATTTGCAGACTATGGTTCTTTGTCCTTAATTCAAAAGTATTTAAACTTTTTAAGCACAAAATAAAATAATAGAAAAAACTTGGAGTGTGTGAGAAAGAGTGGTGGGTATTCACACCAGCCAGCCCGATCCAGCCTCCAGTTGTTAAATAAGCTTATGGGAATCCCTTTCATCTCTAAAATAAAACCTGTTCCTGCTGGGCAGAAATAAATGCATTTATGCATCAAAACCCGTTGGACCCTTTACCTGTCTGCCTGCAAACTTCTGATACATCTCGATCAATGAAGTAGGCAGCTTCACTTTCCCAAGAGTGGTTTTCAGGAGTTCATGCCAGCTTCCACCTAAAACACAAGAGGAGTCCACTGATAAATGACCCTCTAAGATGCCCATGTCCTGATACCCAAAATCTGAATATGTGACCTTATATGACAGAGGAAATTCTGCAGATGTGACTTGATGAGGAGTTTCGTGATAAGGAGATAATTCTGGATGTTTCAGGTGGGCCCAGTGTAATCACAAATATTTTTATGCAAGGGAAGCAGGATAGTCAGAGTTGGAGAAGTAATGAAGGAAGTAGAGATTGGAGTAATGAAGGGTCATGAGCCGGGGGACGCAGTCAGCCTCTAAAAATCTACAAAAGTCAAGTAAAGGGATTTTCCCCTACAACCTTTGGAAAAAAATGTAGCACTGCAAATCTCTGAATGTTAGTTCCGAAAATCCATTCTGGATTTCTTACTTCTAGAATTCCAAGATAATAAATTAGTGTTATTCGAAGCTATTATGTTTGTGGTGATTCGTTACATCAGCAATAAAATTGTATTTTGCTTTTTTCATTTGAAAATAAAAATTTTTAATTTTATGGGTACTAAGTATATATATATATATATATATTTATGGGGTACAAAAGACAATTTAATGCAGGCATACAATGTGTAATAATCACATCAGAGTAAATGGGTTAGTCATCACCTCAAGTATTCATAATTTCTTTGTGTTCGAACATTCTATTTCACTCCTTTAATTATTTTAAAGTATACAATAAATTACCATTGACTACAGTCACCTCTTGTGCTATCACACACTCGATCTTATTCGAGTAGCACTCGAATAAGCTATCACACACTCGATCACACACTCGATCACACACTCAATCTTATTCATTCTAACTGTATTTTTGTACCCTTTAACCATCCTCATTTCACCCACTCCCTACTACCCTGTCCCACCAGTGGTAACCATCATTCTACGCTCTGTCTCCATAAGTTCAGTTGTTTTCATTTTTAGCTCCCACAAATGAGTGAAAACATGCAAAATTTGTCTTTCTGTACCTGGCTTAATTCAGCTAACATAATGTCATCTAGTTCCATTCACATCATTGCAAATGACAGGATCTCTTTCTTTTTTATGGCTAAATATTCCTCCACTGTGTGTACGTACCACATTTTCTTTATCCATTTGTCTGTGGTTGGACATAGTGATGCAATAAACATGGGGATGCAGATATACTTTGATAAACTGATTTCCTTTCTTGTGGCGATATAAGTAGCAGAGGAAGTGCTGGATGATATGATACTTTTATTTTCAGTTTTTTACCTGCATGCTGTTCTCCATAGTGGCTGTACTAACTTACATTCCCACCAACATTGTGTGAGGGTACCCCTTTCTCCACATTCTCACAGGATTCTTTTTTTTTTTTTTTTGCCTGTGTTTTGGACAAAAGCCAGTTTGACTGGAGTAAGATGATAACTCCAGATCATTGTAGTTTTGATTCACAGTTCTCTGATGATCAGTGATGTTCAGCACATTTTTAACATTCCTCTTGGGCATTTGTATATCTTCTTTTGAGAAGTGTCTTTTCAGATACATTGCCCATTTTTAAAAAATCAGATGATTTACAGTGCTGGGAAAACTGGCTAGCCACATGCAGAAAGCTGAAACTGGACTCCTTCCTTACACCTTATACAAAAATTAACTCAAGATAGATTAAAGACTTAAACGTAAAACGTAAAACCATAAAAACCATAGAAGGAAACCTAGGCAATACCATTCAGGACATAGCCATCGGCAAAGACTTCATGACTAAAACCAAAAGCAATTGCAACAAAAGCCAAAATTGGCAAGTGGAATCTAATTAAACTAAAGAGCTCCTGCATAGCAAAATAAACTATCATCAGAGTGAACAGACAACCTACGGAATGGGAGAAAACCTTTGCAATCTATCCGTCTGGCAAAAGCCTAATACCCAGAATCTACAAGGAACTTAACGAAATTTGCTAGAAAAGAAACAACTCCATCAAAAATATGAACAGATACTTCTCAAAGGAAGGTATTTATGCAGCCAACAAATGTGAAAAAAAGCTCATCACTGGCCATTAGAGAAATGCAAATCAAAACCACAATGAGATACCATCTTATGTCAGTTAGAACACCTGCTGGAGAGGATGTAGAGAAATAGGAACACTTTCACACTGTTGGTGAAAATGTAAACTAGCTCAACCATTTTGGAAGACAGTGTGGTGATTTTTCAAGGATCTAGGACCAGAAATACCATTTGACCCAGCAATCTCATTACAGTGTATATACCCAAATAATTATAAATCATTCTACCATAAAGACACATGCACACGTATGTTTATTGCAGCACCATTCACAATAGCAAAGACTTGAAACCAACCCAAATGCCCATCAATGATAGATTGGATAAAGAAAATGTGACACATATACACCATGGAATACTATGCAGCCATA
>CAUYLG010035984.1:0-12786 GCA_963573385.1 Cacajao melanocephalus
TACCTGGGAGAAAGGTATAAAAGGTATTAACACCCTCCCTCTGGGGCCACAGGTTGGAGAGACGTGAGTCCTCTGTGGTCGCCGGCAATAAAGACCCTGCAATTTGGCTTACTTTTGTCTTGGTGTTAACTTTCTATGCTCGGTTCAGTACAACAGTTGGGGAGTGGGGACCATGGGGATAGCCCGGTGGCCCACTGCTGATGGGGGTTGTTAGCTGTTTCAAGAGTGAATGCCAATGTTTCAAAACATTGGCCACCAACATTTTTTGATGTGGCTTGGAGACGTGGGGGGCTTTGGAATGATCAGCTCTATACCAGCAATGGGACAAGACATCTCCTGTCTTTGAGCCTCATTCCTCACCTGTAGAATAGACATTGTAGTGGGATACCTTACAGAGTTAAGTTGAGAAGTAAATGTGGTGGTACCTCGTCAGTGCCTGGCATGGTGTAGACCAGGAGTTGGCAAACGTTTTCTGTAAAGGGCCAGGCAGTCAATATTTCAGCTTTGTGAGGCACATGGGCTCTGCTGCACCTAGTCAAATTTGTAGCATTAAAGCTACTATAGGCAATATATGTATCTTATAAAAACGGATGCTGGCTGGGTGTGGTGGCTCATGCCTGTGATCCAAGCACTTTGGGAGGCCGAGGCAGGCAGATCACCTGAGGTCAGGAGTTCAAGACCAGCCTGGCCAAAACGGTGACACTCCGTCTCTATTAAAAATACAAAAATTAGCCAGGCATGGTCATGCCATCTGTATTGCCAGTTACCCAGGAGGCTGAGGCAGGAGAATCACTTGAAGCAGGAGGCGGAGGTTGCAGTGAGCTGAGATCGTGCCACTGCTGCCTGGGCAACAGAGTGAGACTCTGTCTCAAAACAAAAAACAAACAACAAACAGATATTGACCCTCTGTTTGTTGGGTAGAAATGCAAAGAGTTGGGGAGATTTTATCTCTTCCTCCTGAAAGGAGGAAATGTTTCTCACCTATCTTTGTGTCCTTCGGGCCAGCATGGGGCCTAGGACATGTAGGTGCTCAAGAAACCTTTACTGAAGGGAGAAAAACAGCCGATAGCATGAAGAAAAGAATGGTGTTTGGAGTCAAACAGACCTGTGTCCAAATCAATTTATTCTCTATGTGGTCTGGGCTAAGCCCCTCCTTTTCTCTGAGGTCTTCATTTATAAAATGAGTTTGAGAATCACACCTGTTGCCTAAAGTTGTTGTGTAGGTATAAATGGGCAAAAAGTGTGCATGTTGAAAAATATTTTTAAAAAAGAAAATATGGGCCGGGTGCAGTGGCTCACGCCTGTAATCCTAGCACTTTGGGAGGCCGAGGTGGGTGGATCACCTGAGGTCAGGAGTTCAAGACCAGCCTGGCCATCATGGTGAAACCCCATCTTGATAAAAAATAAAATAAAAAAAAAAATAAAAAAAAATAAAAGAAAAAAGAAAACATGAATAGAGGCTTTCCCTTCCATGGTTTTTAACTTATAGCTCTCAACCCTTAGTTCCTCTGGTTTAAGGGGCATTTTTGTCTCCTCCAATCTTTACAACTGGCCTTCTCTGGCCTTTCTTGGACTCTGGGGGGAAGTGGGGGAGGGCATCTCTGCAGGAGGGAGGAGTGGTTGTCTGTAATAGAGGGTGGCGGGAGAGTCAAGCTTCCTGTTCCGAATTCAGGGCCAGGCAGGCAGTAACTGCACACAATCAGTTTTTGCCTCAAGGGCTCAGTGTTGGCAGTAAAGAATTAATGGCCAAGAAAGGTGTCTACCAATTATTTTTCCACTCAAGGTGCAGAGATTACAGAAACACAGCCAAACCCATTTCAGATCCAGGCCTCCTAGCACTGGCTGGCAATTACACCTCTACAGACCTCCATCCCAGGGGAGTGCTAGGAGTCAGGGGTCTCTCCTTAGAGGGTATGCTCAGACTTCCAAGTGTGTGCAGAACATTTTATCTTTCCACAGAGAAGAGGGAGAAAAAGGGAGGACACATAGGTCTCTTGGTTTCAGTTGTCCTAAAAGCAGGCCCTGAGACAAGGATTCAAGTGCATGCAGTGGTCTTGGGAAGTTACCGGGGGAAACATCATTAGCAGGGGAGGGAAGTGAGATGGGGAAGGGACGGAGCATACGGGTATGTTATCGAATCAGTTACACTGTGGACAACTGGAGCTTCATCTCACCTGGACTCTGGGAAATGGTGCAAAATATATATCTCAAAATGATCCCATCTGAGGGGCGAGGGAGCTGGGATATTTATACACCAACTCCTGTGGATCAGTAGTTGAAGTGTTACTGGCGGAGAATGTCCAGGTTCTTGGTGTCTGAAATAAAAATTGGACAAAATGCACAAACAAAGCAAGGAAAGAATGAAGCAACAAAAGCAGAGATTTATTGAAAACGAAAGTACACTCCACAGTGTGGGAGCAGGCCCTGGAAACTGAATCTTCTCCAGTCCAAATCCTCCCTAGAGGTTTCCCATTGGCTGCTTGGTGCTCACCTCATGTAAATAAAGTGGTGCCCCCCGCCCCCATCAGAGGCTGAAGTGAAGTTACAAAGTTACACTCGTATGCAAACGTCTGATTGGTTGCTTTTGCAACCAATTGCAAATTGGGTACTTTCAATTTCCCATCTGCCCTGCAGAAAAGGTGGGGGTTTGCAAAGGGAGTATCCTCTGGTCCTTTTGCTACTTAAGCATGGGAAGTTAGGGTTTTTCTTTCAATTTAATTCTAGAAAGTCAGCATGAAAGGGCCTTAGGTTCCCTGCCTCCGGACCCTATTCTCCTGCCTCGGAAGGCTGCTGGGCTGGCGGGGGGAGGGGTGAGGATTGTTAATTACCCAGCACTTCCAGCATCTGTCACTTGGTGGCCAAGAGAGTCCTGAGGCAGGAAATGCAGGTGATGGCAGCTGCTGTGCCCTGAAATGGTTAGACCTAGGGAACAAGCCAGGTACCCACAGAATCTGCTACAACACAGGTGAAAGGTCAACTCTGGGGCTTCACATCTGAGATTATTTATTTATTTATTTATTTAGAGACAGAGTCCTGCTCTGTTGCCCAGGGGCAGGCTGGAGTGTTGTGAGGTAACCTTGGCTCACTGCAGCCCCCGTCTCCCAGGTTCAATCAATTCTCCTGCTTCAGCCTCCCAAGTAGCTGGGATGACAGGCACCTGCCACCATGCCCAGCTAAGTTTTGTATTCTTAATTTTGTATTTTTAGCAGAGACAGGGTTTTGCCATGTCAGCCCGGCTGGTCTCAAGCTCCTGCCTGCCTCGGCCTCCCAGAGTGCTGGGATTACAGGCGTGAGCCACCATGCTCAACCCTGAGATCTCATTTAATCCCCATGTATATCCAAGGCTGAATCTTAGTTAACCTCCTTTCCGAAGACCTATTCCTCCGGCTGGACCTGGGGAGGTGAGTGAAGCTCTCATCCTAGGTGCAAGATGTGAGGGGGCACCAGAAAACACAGCCATCAAATAATATTTTAATGCAATATTTAAAAGGAATAAATGAATGCAAAAAAAAAAAATCCATGGTGAGCAAAAGATCAAACGTTTTAATCAAGACAGGATCAGTAACAGCACTGTGCTGAGACATATTGAAGCCTGAGACAAAAGGAAACCCAGTAACCGTGATGGATTTTTTTTTGCATTCATTTTGATTTTTTAAAAAAAATTATTGCATTAAAACATTAATTAGCCGGGTGTAATGGCTCATGCCTGTAATCCCAGCACTTTGGGAGGCTGAGGTGGGCGGATCACCTGAGGTCAGGAGTTCAAGACCAGCCTGACCAACGTGGTGAAACACTGTCTTAAAATAAAAAAATTAATTATCTTGATTAATGATTTTTTGGGGACACAGCCTTATATTTGGTGCCCAAAGCAAGTACCTCACTTGCTCACCCTACTCCTGGCCCTGCTCCCTCTCCAATCTTCCCCGTCTTACTGCACAGCACTCTGTCCACTTAGCTGCTCAAGTTAGAACTCTAGGGTCCCCTTGGGTCCCTCTTTCCCTCCCCTCTCCCCACTGTACCACTTCTGGACTTTCAGGTCCTCCTCTAAGCATCTCTCAAATGTGTCTTCTTTTTTTAAATTCTCCATTGCTACAACCAAACAAGGCTCTGTAAGGGCCTCATTTGTGGCTTCCTTTGGACAGACCGGAACGGCTTCTTGGATTCTCCTGCAAGCTCTGGTGTGTCCCTCATGTCAGTGCCTCCAGCAGACATGAGGGTGGCTGTTTGGCCCTCTGATCCACCTCTCAGCGCCCCCACATCTGCGTGAGCTCTTGTTTCAGTATGAAATCTTATTCCCATAGCGCTTGTAGAGGCTCTGTTTTGGTGACTACCCCCGATGGATACTCCGAGCCTGCAACAACCTCTCTGCTACCTGGGTTGCTCCTTGGGCACCCGAAGGCGGGTCTCAGAGCTGCAAAGAAGCGAAACCCCTTCTGATTTCTCTTTATTCTCTCACCTTCTGGGATTTCTATTTTTTTTTTTTTTTTTTTTTTAGACTGAGTCTTGTTTTGTTGCCTAGGCTGGAGTGCAGTGGCATGATCTTGGCTCACTGCAGCCTCCACCTCCCAGGTTAAAGCAATCCTCCTGCCTCAGCCTCCTGAGTAGCTGGGACTACAG
This sequence comes from Cacajao melanocephalus, assembly GCA_963573385.1. Classification (NCBI taxonomy): domain Eukaryota; kingdom Metazoa; phylum Chordata; class Mammalia; order Primates; family Pitheciidae; genus Cacajao; species Cacajao melanocephalus. The sequence continues at coordinate 4,618 of CAUYLG010035984.1, forward strand.
GTGTGTGCCACCATGTCTGGCTAATTTTTGTATGTTTTGTAGAGACGGAGTTTCATCATGTTGGACAGGCTGGTCTCGAACTCTTGACCTCAAGTGATCCTCCCACCTTGGCCTCCCGAAGTGCTGGGATTACAGGTGTGAGCCACCGCATCTGGCCCTGGATTTCTATCTTCTTTCCTCCCCATACTGGGGTAAGGGCTGAGGGAGGTGGGGCACTGAATCACTGAGAGTCCCAGGCAGTGTCTTTCTCCTGGTTGCATTTTCTCTAAATCTCCCTGCCTCCTTGGTTCCACCTCCAGGCCTGGAAGAGATCGCCTTCTTCTGAGGTCGTTTACTGAATCCCATCCCATGACTACTTATAATATAGGCCAGAGCTCAGACCTCCCAGTTTTGCCTTTGCTATGGAAAGGGAAGTTTTTGAAATTAAGAGATTCTCCCTGTTCTCCACCAGGCTAGGTTTTAAGACTGTGGTTTCTGAACAGACGCAAAGCTAAACGATGGCCTCTTTATTTCAGATGGGGTCTGCACTCCTCTTGATTTAATGCAGCTGAGTGTGGTGGAAAGAAGAGATGAAGAGCATTGTAGTCACAGGGATGAAAAGTAGTTGGATGTATTTGATAGTTTCAAAAATATTATCCCCTTGACACAGTCAAATGGGTCCCCAAGTTCTCATGCCTTAGCTCATCTCCTGGGCATTGATTATTTCTAGAGAGTTCTGGCAAATTCTGTGTAATGTTTCCACGCCACATCGCAGCCATATTTTCTCTCCTCTCAGAGCCCGTCTCCTCTTGGACACACCAATGGCTCCTTGGCTCACTTATTTAAGTTCTGAATAGATAAAGAAGTTCCTTGAATCACTGATGGTGAAATCCAGATGTCATGCAGGCACTTCACCAAGGAAAAGGGAGACCCGATTCCAATCCTGGACTTGGCTGGATCTAGTAAAGTTCCCGAGTGGAGAATGGGAAAAGGGTGCCCCGAAATGTGTTGTTGAAAGGACGAAATGAGATAATACGTGTGTAGTGAAGCTTCACGTAGCAGCTGGCTCAGAGAATTTACTCAGGGTCTGTTTCCGCCCCTCTTTCTCCACCTTCTGCATTCTCTGCTTTCTGAGATGAGTCTCACTGTTCTGGAATTCTGGGTTCCCTAAGCAGAGCTTAGTTTGTTCACCCGCTCTCGGGCACCAGTCCATTGGACTGTTGTTGAACAGTGCGATGTGTAAGTGGGCAGCTGCTAATCAAATGACCAATTATGAGTGTGACATTGTCAGCACAGAGCCAGCTGTGTTGGTCCTCCAGTCCCATGCGCAGAGGATTTCTCCAACGCCATTTGCTCTTCATTACTGTACACATACATGCACACACTCACATCTGGATCCTGGGTCCTAGCATCTGGAAATCTTGGGTCAGCAGAGGTTACGGGTTAAGGGAGGTGAGTGGGGAAGCACAGAGGAGATCAGAAGTCCTTCTAGGTACCTACAGCTGCCCCTCACCCCCACCCTTTGATATGGTTTGTCTGTGTCTTTACCCAAATCTCACCTTGAATTGTAATAATCCCCACATGTTAAGGGCAGGGCCAGGTGGAGCTAATTGAATCATGGGGGCGGTTTCCCCCATACTGTTCTTGTGGTAGTAAGTCTCACGAGATCTGATAGTTTTATAAATGGGAGTTCCCCTGCACAAGCTCTCTTGCCTGCCACCATGTGAGACCTGACTTTGTTCTTGAACTCCTGACCTCAGGTGATCCACCCACCTTGGCCTCCCAAAGTGCTAGGATTACAGGCGTGAGCCACCGCGCCCGGCCCTGACTTTGTTCTTCATTTGCTTCTGCCGTGATTGTGAAGCCTCCCCAGCCATGCAGAACTGTGAGTCAATTAAATCTCTTTCCTTTATAAATTACCCATTTTTGGGTATGTCGTTTTTTGTTGTTGCATATTTAGTAGAGACAGGGTTTCACCATATTGGCCAGGCTTGTCTCAAACTCTTGACCTCAAGTGATCTGCCCACCTAGGCCTCCCAAAGTGCTGGGATGACAGGCATGAGCCACTGCGCCTGGCCAGGTATGTCTTTATTAGCAGTGTGAGAACAGACTAATACACCCGCCTTAGCCACTCACCGGCCCAGCCCTTATAACCTGGGGCTTCCTTTTTGTCAAACCTATTTTGAGTCAAAATGTCTCAAATGTCCCACACACCTGTCTGAGTACAAACAGATGAGTGGGACATAGTCCTCTAAAGCTCAGTGTGACATGGGCTCTGCTGATTGCTTTACTCCTCGGTCCCGAATTGCCCCTTCCCTCTGTCCTTGTGCTCCAGTCACAATAATCTCTCTCTCTCTCTCAATTTTTTTTTTTTTGAGATGGGATCTTACTCTGTTGTCCAGGCTGGAGTGCAGCGGCTCGATCCTACCTCACTGCAGCCTTGAACTCAAGCTCAAGCAATCCTCCTTCCTCAGCCTCCTGAGTAGCTGGGACTACAGGCACACACCACCATGCACAGCTAATTTTTACCTTTTTTGTAGAGGTGGAAGATCTCACTCTTTTGCCCAGGCTCAAGTCCCTGGCCTCAAGCAATCCTCCTACCTTGGCTTCCCAAAGTGCTGAGATTACAGGCATGAGCCAGTGCACCAGACCACAATAACCTCCTTTTGGTGACTAGAAAACACCGAACTTGTTCCTACTCAGAGCCTCATCACCTGCCCTGCTGGCCCCACTGTGTCCACACCTGTTCTCTCCTCTTCCTGTGGCTGTCTTCACATCCTTCAGCTCTTAGCTCACATACCCCTTCTTCAGAGAAGTCTTCCCTGACTATCCTCTCTAAAGCGGACCCTACGGAGATGATTTATTATAGCACTTCACACACTTCCTTCCTTCACAGCATCAATCACAACTGTAATTATTCTAACCCATTTCTTCATTTGCTTTTCTACCCCTCATCAGCTTGTACAGTCCACGAGGGGAAGAGCTGTTTTTCTTATGTTCACTTCTCCACCACCACCTAGAAGAGTACGGGCACATAGTACGTGCTTAATAAATATTTATGCAATGAGTGATCTCCATGTTCCTTTTCGTTTTATTGTCCTAAATGAATTTTGCAGACAGCCCAATGGGTCATCAGATTGACTCACTTTGAGAATAATTTCTGGGGCCAGATCTCCTCACTTTTTATTTATTTAGAGACAGGGTGTCACTCTCATCCCCTTCTCACTCTTTAGAAGCAGCTGGAGTTGGATCCTTCAACATGTGATGCCTGAGCCTCCTTGAAACTAATCCTGGACTCACATTGCCACAGCCAGCCCAGCAGGCTGTCCCCTCCCCTCCTCTCACCTTCCCATCCTTTCCTTTCCCGTCTCTTCCCACCCCTTCCCTTCCCCCTTTCTTTCTTCTTCTTCTTTTTTTTTTTTAGACAGAATCTTGATCTGTTGCCTAGCCTGGAGTGCAATGGCATGATCTTGGCTCACTGCAACCTCTGCCTTTCAGATTCAAGTGATTCTCCTGCCTCAGCCTCCCAAGTAGCTGGGATTACAGGCACATGCCACCACACCTGGCTAATTTTTGTATATTTAGTAGAGGTGAAGTTTTACCATGTTGGCCAGACTGGTCTCGAACTCCTGACCTAAGTGATCTGTCCACCTCGGCCTCCCAAAGTGCTGGGGTTATAGGCATTAGCCACCGAGCCCTGCCTGCTTCCTTTCTAATAAGCAACTCTCCCTACATCTGGCAAGGGAGAGTCAGGGAGTAAGAACTAGTCTTCACTCAGAACTGACTCTATGAAAACTGCATGAACTTGGACAACTTAATCTCAATGGGCATCAATTTTCTCATCTTTAAAAAGGGAATAACACTAATAAGGGATTTACTGACATTTTGGGCCAGATAATACTGTCTCAGGTGGCGTGTCCTGTTCGTTGCAGGATGTTTGGCAGCGTCTACCCACTAGATGGCAGTAGCAAACCCAGTTAAGACAATCAAGAACGTCTTCAGACATCGCCAGAGGTTCCCAGGGGGCAAACCCACAACTTTTCCCTTCCTCTCTCTCCCATTGTAAACCACTCCAATAATATCTGCCTTATAGGATTATTAGTAGTTTAAATGAGATAGGTCATGTTAAGTGCATATTATTATGCTTTGCATAGAGAAGGATTTAATCAATATTTAAAATCTATTATTACCAACGTCATTACATTGAAGGCTGCAAGACTTTCAGGGAAGACTGGTAGACCCAGAAAAATTCACTCTAGTGCCCACGGTGTACTGGAGCTGTCTTGTCTGTGTTTCCAAACACTGCTTGCTAAATTTTCAGGAAATTTGCAAACCAGTTGTTAAACATAGCCATCTTGAAATTGGCAATTGTAGGAGTATTTACACCATGGCAATTGGCAAATGCTACATAACAGGGCTTTATTTTCTGGGAGCTACATGGCTACCATAGTGCTTCTTTATGAATGCACTAAATGACAAGATCTTGTGGTGAGTCAGTTAACTACTGATATTTTGAAATATTGATGACCATAAATGATTTTTTTGAGATATCAACAACTGTAATGTAATATGAATATCAGTGATTTCTACTCGAGTCAAAGAATGCCCACATTCAAATTTGAAGGAAATGATAAATTTTAGTTAGGCATAGGAAAAAATAGCCAGGTGTGGTGGCTCACGCCTGTAATCCTGGCACTTCAGGAGGCTGAGGCGGGCAGATCACAGGGTCAAGAGATTGAGACCAGCCTGGCCAACATGGTGAAACCCTGTCTCTACTAAAAATACAAAAATTAGCTGGGCATGGTGGCGCACGCCTGTAGTCCCAGCTACTTGGGAAGCTGAGGCAGGAGAATTGCTTGAACCCAGGAGGTGGAGGTTGCAGTGAGCCAAGATCTTGCCACTGCACTCCAGCCTGGCAACAGAGTGAGGCTCCATCTCAAAAAAAAAAAAAAAAAAAAAGATATAGTTTTGTTTTTCATGCATGGACTCCCTGAATTCTATCCATGGACCTCAATTAAGAACTTCTGCTTTAGGCCTTGAACAGTGGCTTATGCCTGTACGATCAGCACTTTGGGAGGCTGAGGTGGGAGGATCACTGGAGTTCAGGAGTTGAAGGCCACCCTAGGCAACATAATGAGACCCTGTCTCTACAAAAAAAGAAAAAGGAAGGGAGAAAGAGAGAAAAAGACAAAAAGAGAAAGAAAGAGAGAAAGAAAAGAAAGAAGGAAGGAAGGAAAGAAAGAAAGAAAGAGAGAGAGACAGGCTCTAATGCCCTAGTGGACACATTTGTTGGTATTGTGTAAATTAACCTGCGCCTTTAGCAGGTGAGAGGCCTGGGTTTGAAGCCCAAGTCTGCCAGTTACTTGGGTGAGCAAGCATTAGTGTCCTCAGTCTCTAAAATGGGAATTTCAACTTCACAGGTTTTTGGAATTAAATAAAAGGATGTATTTAAAGTGCTTTAAGAGGGACCTGGCACCAGTACAGTGTGTGTGTGTGTGTGTGTGTGTTGGGGGAGGGACTTTATCACTTTTCTCCCCATCCCCAGTATCTGCAGAGATCTCTGGATTTGAGCGGCTAAGCCTTAGCCTTAGTGACAGATCACATCTCAGATGGCGCTCCTGGCTTATCTTTATTTCCAATTTCTGTCTGGATGAAATATCTGCAACATGTACACTGGAAAGAACAAATAGAATTATGAGTCACTTTTCACAAATTGTGTAGTGGATTTCACATACTTTCATGCTTGATTTTCCACCATGTTTCAAACAGTTACAAAACGTTTTTCTCCCCCTTCCTTTGGGACACTGTGGCATAGGTTCCAGTGGAGAAGGGACATGGTATTCCCTTCACCCCTGCCCTCTCTGCCTTCCCAATGGCACAGCAAGTGAAGCAGCTTATTCTCTCCCACCCTGATCCTGGAAGCTCCATTATTCCCAGGCATAGGACCATTTTTCCAGCTCATTAGAATCTGGGGCTAAGATAAAGGAGGGCAGACCATTAGGTAGCAATTTATATGTAAATGTGAAAGATGCCAAAGAAAGAGAGACTTGGCTCTTGTTCTTTAGGAAACATTCAAGCTGGGACCTTCTGGAAAGCGAGCACCAGCCCCTAGAACCCTGAGTATGCACAGGAGCTCTAGTCCCCTGTCTCTTTGTCTTCACCCATGGGGAGACTGAGGCCCAAAGTTACAGAGTGAGTAATGTACAGGGCTGATTACAGCTCCGTGACTGCTCCTGCACAGCATGGCTACCCTATATGCAAAGAGTAGCAGCTCAGGGCAGTTTTGCAGTTATATTTATACCTGTTTTTAATCACATGTAGGTAAATGGTTGGTTTATGCAGAAATTTCTAGGGAAGGGGTAGTAATTTTGGCTCGTTGGGTCATTGCCATGGCAAGGGATGTTGACTTTCAGGTGTTGCCATGGCAATGGTAAACTTGGCATACTGGTGGGCGTGTCTTACGGAAAGCTGCTTCCGCCCCATCCCTGTTTTAGCTAGTCTTCAATTCGGTCTGGTGTTCCGGCCCTGCCTCCAGAGTCAAGTCCTGCCTCTTACTTCAGGACTAGGGCTTAAAACCCATAGGTGGACCCCAAAGCCAGTGTTTGACTACTTTATGGGGTATCCCTAAGGAGAGGGGGCCCTCTGACCAGCCTGCAGCCTCACATTCTCCTTTCTCCCTACTTACTTAGTTCCATCTATTAAGGCTGAAAAAGAGTCTCTCTTTAGACCCAAACTACTGCTGGACTCCTCTGAGCCCTCTGCTCGCCTAGTCCTGAGCTTGAGCTTCTCTCTATCCTCATAGAACCCAATTTGAGCAAGAATCCTGCTAAGTCAGTTGAGTAAAAACTCCCCAACCTCGGTATCTTATCACCCTGGCCTGCCTGCAGCAAAAATTCTGCTGAGCTCCTCCCCGTGCTCCTTGGCGATAAATCTCCGCTTGAACTGGTCGCAGTCAGAGTTGAGTCCAGTCTCTCCCTTGCTGCAGGACCCACTGCAGTGGTCCCTGTACTTATGGTCATGGCCCCTCTTCAATCAAGTTTGATTTATTGTCTTTAACAAGTGTCATGAGTAATTTTTTCTTTAGTAAGACTCACCTTCGGCCGGGCACAGTGGCTAATGCCTGTAATCCCAGCACTTTGGGAGGCTGGAGTGGGCGGATCACGAGGTCAGGAGTTTGAGACCAGCTTGGCCAACATGGTGAAACCCTGTCTCTACGTAAGATACAAAAAATTAGCTGGGCGTGGTGGCGTGGGCTACTTGGGAGGCTGAGGCAGGAGAATTGCTTGAACCCAGGAGGCAGAGGTTGCAGTGAGCTGAGATTGCATCATTGCACTCCAGCCTGGGTGACAGGGTGAGACTCCGCCTCAAAAAAAAAAAAAAAAAAAAAGACCTTCTGGCGGGGGAGCTTGAAGCTGAGGGGAAAAGTGTGCTGTAGACGCCATTTATAAATATTAAAATAAACAGTTACTGTGCCCAGTACTATGCTGCGTATGTATGGAGGACAATCATTAGCAGAGGAGCCCTCCTGCCTTGGTCCTGAGCTCTGTATCAAGGTATCAGGAATGGAGAGCTGGGTGCAGTGGAGTGCCCCTCCAGTCCCAGCTACTCAGCAGGCTGATGGAGGTGGATCGCTTAAGTCCAAGAGTTAGAGGCTGCAGTGAGCTATGATTGAGCCATTGTACTTCAACCTGGATGACAGAGCAAGACTATGTCTCTTAAAAAAAAAAAAAGAGGGCACTGTGAATGTGGACTAGTGCGGAACCTTCTTCCTAAAGTGAAAGAAAACGCCTGTAATTCCAGCACTTTGGCAGGCTGAGGCAGGTAGATCATGAGATCAGGAGTTCGAGATCAGCCTGGCCAACTTACTGAAACCCTGTCTCTACTAAAAATACAAAATATTAGCTGGGTGTGGTGGTGGGCGCCTGTAATCCCAGCTACTCAGGAGGCTGAGGCAGGAGAATTGCTTGAACCCGGGAGGCGGAGGTTGTAGTGAGCTGAGATTGCACCATTGGACTCCAACCTGGGTGACAAATGTGAGATTCTGTCTCAAAAAAAAAAAGAAAAAGAAAAAAGAAAACAAAAATGGGCTTTATCCCCACTCTAGGCTTTTCTTCTCTGTGGTCAGTCACCTCCAACCAGCTCATTGCCCCAAACTCTTGAGAATGACAGAGTCAGAGGGATAAGTGGGAG
>CAUYLG010035985.1:0-75179 GCA_963573385.1 Cacajao melanocephalus
TAATTTGCTAGAGCAGCTCATAGAACTTAGGGAAATACTACTTATAATAAATTGGCTTATTGCACAATTATTGGCATAATAGAGGTTTTTAATACCCATTTTTAGACTGCATTCTAGCCTGGGCAATAGAACAAGAATCCCGTTCTCTCTCCCTCTTTCTCTTCCCTCTTTCTTTCTCTCGTACATTCTTTGTTTTCTTTCTTTCACTCTCACTTTCTTTCCTCTCTTTTTCTTTCTTTCAAAAAAAAATAAATAAATAAAAATAAATTGGCTTATTATAAAGAATATTACAAAGGAAACAGATGAAGAGGTGGAAGAAAAGCATCGATGGCGTGTGGGAAGGGGCCTGGAGCTTCCATGCCCTCCCTGGGGGCATAGCCCTTCGAGAATCTCCACATGTTTAGTGATCTGGAAGCCCTGCAAACCCCGTTCTTTGCGTTTTTATGGAGGCATCATTACGATTGAGTAAATCATTGGCTACTGGTTATCAACTTAATTTTCAGCCCCTCTCCCCTCTCCAGAGGTTCAGGAATGGAGCTGGAGCTGGAAGTCCCAACCCTCTAATCATGCCCTGGTCTTTCCTATGACCAACCCCATCCCTAAGACACGTAGGGGCTGACAGCTGTCAGTCAACTTATAGGCATACAAAAAATACCACCTTGGAGATAAGGAGGATTTGAGGAGTTGTATGCCAGGAAATGGGGCTGAAGACCAAATGCATATTTTGTCATATCACAAGGCGAAAATCTTTAATTTTGCTTCATTAGTTATCCATGCCTTCCAGTTTCAAACAGCACAGTGACAAGATGGAGACAGTAATGAGGAAGGAGAGACGTAAACAGGTAACTAGTGAGGGCTGTTTGTTTGTCCTAAATGCGTTTAAACGTGATTGTTGACATAACCTCTCTGAGCCATGCCATCCTTAGGGTATACTCTTTAAGACTTTCCTTAACTCATGTGCTCACTCACTCATTTATCAAATAATCACTGTGCACCTACTATGTATCAGGCGCTGTGCTAAGTGCTGGGAGCTCAAAGTCAAGATGTGAGCTTCGACCCCCAAATAAGCTATTTTTCTAGTGGTTGAGATCATCATGTAAATAAGTAGTCACATATACTATAATAAAGGTCTGTATAGGATATAGTGGGGCACAAAAGAAAGATTAGCCAATTCTCCCTGAAGAAGTAAGCATCTCTTGAGCTGGGGTCCAAAGGATGGTTATGAGTTCATCTGGCAGACAAAAAGCAATGACGTGGGGAAAAACAATATGGAAACAACAAGGCAAGCTAAAGGAATGACAAGAATGTCTGTAAAGCTAGAGGATGAGATGGTGACAGTGTTTAGGAGCATGAAGAGGGCAAAAGAGGTAATGATTAAAAGTGAGGATGGAGAAATTAGCCATTAGAGCATAGGAGCCACACATGTCATGATAAGGAGTTTGGACTTAATCCTGTAGGTCATGTTGAGTCGCTGATGCATCTCAGACAAAGAAATAACACTCTTATTTGCATGTTATAGATATGTTTTTATAAATCATGATGTATTTTATAAAGTTTACTCTGGTCAGGGAGACAGATTGAAAAAAGTAGGGTGAGACTAGAAGCAAGGAAATCATCCAGAAGGGTATTTGTCAATATTCCAGTTACAATTTACACACACACACACACACACACACACACACCCCAACTTAAACTAGCTAAGCTAAATTTCTAGAGAGAAAAACTCACATAATAGGGTGCGAAGACTTCAGGCACTGCTGGATCCAGGAGTTCAAACAAGGACATCAAGTGTCTCTCCATTTCTTGACTCTGCTAATTTTCTTTTCTTTATGTGTTACGTTCTCTAATACCACAGATGGATTATGTCCAATGGCAGGAAGGATGGTTGCTGAAAACCTCAAGTCTATATTAATCATTATAGCTCTTGGTTCAGAAGTAAAAGAGACTCTCTTTCTCCAAGAATCCTTATATCCAGTTTCATGAGAGCACTCTGATTGGTTCTGTGTGGAACATGTCTCCCAGTGAACAAGAGTTTTGGGCACTGTGACTGTCCAGACCATGGTTATGTGTCCACTCCTGTGGACTGGGGCAGCAGGTGTATCTTGACCATCAGTTTTCCCAGGAAATGGAGGAAGGGCACTTCCCTAAAAGATAAACTGGTGCAGTTACCAAAAGAAGGAATAGCAAGTGTATAGGACAGATACAACTAGATCTGCCACAGTTAACTTCATTTAAGTAAAAACTAATGAAGAATTGGGCTTGAGAAGGACAATATAGAACCAATGACTTTTTAAAAACAAATTTTAAAGAGTTAGAATGAACCAGATTTTGTGATAGAATAGAAATAGGAAAGAGAGGGGCAGAGGGCCTTTTGCAAAATATTAGGGCTTTTACTTGGATAAATACATTTGGGGCAGTATATTTAATTGAAATTTTAAAAACTGGCCCAGAGCAGTGGCTCATGCCTATATTCCCAGCACTTTGGGAGGCTGAGGTGGGAGGATCACTTGAGGTCAGAAGGTCAAGGCCAGCCTGGCCAACATGGCAAAACCCCGTCTCTACTAAAAACACAAAAATTTGCCTGGTGTGGTGGTGGCGCATGCCTGTAATTTCAGCTTCTCTGGAGGCTGAGGCAGGAGAATTGCTTGAACCAAGGAGGCGGAGGTTACAGTTGAGCCAAGATTGCACCACTGTACTCCAGTCTGGGTGACAGAATGAGACTCTGCCTCAAAAAAAAAAAAAAAACAAAAAAAAAGCCTAGAAGATAAGTAGGTTTGAGCCACTGGGGTGGGTAAATACAGATGATGAGTCCAGCTACGAGTGCTCAAATGGGTTGCAATGGAGTATTCGGTAAGGGTGCATTAATTTGCACTGAGATTGGTCAAAGGTTGGGTGAAAGGGATGGAAGGAGGGAGATGGTGGTTAAATGAGAATGAGACCTGGAGGGAAACTAGGAGCCCCTTCCTCAGGAGTAACAGCTGTCTCAATCACCAGTCCGGGGTCAAGTTAACTGCAGTGAGGCCCACTCACTGTCAGTGCCAGGGTTCTGATAAATATACTTGATGAATGCATTCGGTTTCCTCATGTTTGTATCATATGTTCTGTGTGGAGCAATTCACATTCTGTGTGTAGGATGCTTGTGTAGCTCATTTATATTACAGTTTCTGTGCAGAGGCTACTGCTGGTTGCTAGAGCTTTAGAGGACTTGGCGTACTGAGGACCAGGAGGGCCTCTGTGGTTTGGGTTGCCTGTCAGGTGAGGAGTTGTCCTGGAGAAGGTTGTTAAGAGGCAGTGATTTCTGAAGAGTAGCTTTCTTGCCAGGCTTGTTGGCAGAGAATTCAGGGATGGTGGCAGCTCCCTCGGGTTTGGGGAAAGGCTGGTTGGCAGGGCTACAGAGGCTCCCAGCTGCTAAAACTCTCTCAACTGGCTTCATGGACTGAGAGAGAGGCCGTGGGAGCTGCCAAGGACATGACATTTCTCATGCTAATTAGGAAGGGAGGCAGCATCCACAGCTGTGTTGATTTATGTTTTGATGCTGGACATTAGGCCTTGTCTAAGGATAGGTGAGAACAAGGACCTCCGCTTTGGAATCACTCCCAGAGCTTTAGTGTCAAATCTCCCCTGTCCTCACACGCACACAGAGTGCCTGAGCTCAGCCTCTTTTCATGCTGCCTGTACTGAGGTCACCACCCTTCCCTTCCTAACCCACTCTTATAACCAGAGCAGATCAGAGCTGAGACTGGGAGCATCTGCCAACGTCAAGGGGAAAAAAGCATCCTTTTGCTCTTATTCGTTAGTTGTGCTTGCCCATGACACCAAGCTTTTTGACATCTGTGGGCCTCTCTGGGGGAAGAAACTCCTTCTGTTTGCAAGTGATCCTGGTGCTGTATGTGCACACACATATGAGCGCAGAAGGGCTTGTACAGTCTTGGAAAAAGACTCACAATACATTGTTAAATGAAAAAAGCAAGTTCCAAAGTGCTACATAGAGCACAAACCTGGTGTCATGAAATATATTATAAATATATATATGTGTCTGCAGTTATATTCAAAGAAAGCATGGGAGAATAGATGCTAAAATGTTAGTAGTGGTTTTTTCTGTGCTATAAGATTCAGGGTGGTTTGTATGAATATGTACGTTTTGAATTTTGGCTTCTTTACTTTATTCTTACTTTCTAATTTTTCCTTGATGACTATATACATAGAGAGAGAGAGAGAGAGAAATCTTATATAATAGCAATGCTACTACTAATGATAATAATAATAAATGTCAGGCAACAAGAGACTTCAATGACCTACTATCCTGATGCCTCTTCCAGCACAATGCCTGTAAAGCAGTCGAGATGGACCTTCGAGAAATCAAGACAGAAAATGTAAAAGGATTCAGAGGACTCTGCCTCTCAGTCCTACTTGGGTTTTTTGTGCGTCTGCATCTAACATGCACACAATTCTAAGTGTGTTGACCCATCTAGAGGATGTGCTGGCCAAGTCTATCCATGCAGGGAGCAAGAGAAGATGGGGTGACTAAACGAATGCAGGATTGGAGGTGAGGACAGAGGCGGTGGGGGCAAGGTAAATAAAATATGAGAAGAACTTTGCTGACTATGTTGACTAACTGGGATTTTTGCTGCCAAATTACCTGTGAACAATATTCATATGACTAGGCTATGCTACTCAAGCAGAGCAAGTAGGACTCACTCCATTACATTTTTTTTTAATTTAGAAAAACCCTCCTTTTATTACCCATCCACCACCCCAACCCCTATTCTAGGATCATAAAACCCACCACAAAATTTGAGTCACTGAGTTTCTTGGAGTCTGACACAGTTGGAAGTGTGAAATGCAGCCATCTGGCAGGCCAGAAAGCACGTGGTTTTGAAATATTTATTTCCATGAAGCATTAGCTATGATTTTTAACCATGTGTTGGAAGTTCAGAGCAGAAGCAATGCTTGGGGCTCCGACCAGCCAACCAGGAACTGTCGGCTGAGCTTTTCCTCCTAGGAGAAAGTAGGTAACAGGGTGAATGGGAAAACTTCATGCCTGCCTCCTTCCCCCTTGGTAGGCCCTTTTGTGGTATTTTTGTAGGAATGTTGGTTGAGATTAGAGTCCGCTAATGCCGAGATTAACAACCCAGGATACTCTTGCGGGCCCTGTGAGCTTTAAAAGTGTTTTACAGAGCTGGGTAATTAAGAGTGGAGGAGGAGAGTCCATCTTAATCAGCAGCATGAGTTTAAATTTTGGACTCCCTGGTAAAGTATCTGCAAGGGCCATTACCTTTCATTAATTACACAGTAAACAACTCTTCAGTGGAAAAAGACCACTGGCTACGGGAGGCAGCAGAGTTGGAGCAGTTCAGGTGCCCTCTGGGTGATAGTCACATCCTGGACCCAGGGAGACAAATCCTACTTGCTGCAGCTTCCTGCAGAGAAGCTTGGCTCTGAGAGGTCCAGCTCCTTTCCTAGGATGGGAGAAGGATCCCCTCGTCCACATCCAATGGAGTCATTATATGCTATTTCCCTATTTACTATTGTCAGAGAAAACGTGAGAAGCAAAGATGGAAAGAACAAAGACTTTTGGTTTTGTTTTTGTTTTGTACATTTCCAACTGAAGCAGTGAATACTGAATCATTTTTACATGAGAGATGTTCTTGGGACTTTTCCAGATTATTGCAAGAAGGCAAGCACTCTCTGAAAATGCGCATTCTGCTTTTGGGTTAATTTCTGAAGGCCATCTGTGATTGATTTACTAGAGTGCTAATAATATTTTGCTTTCCTCTGTTTTCTCTCCAAAGCATCCTAAACTTCTTCCCTAATCCTGTATACCCAGCTTAGCTGTAGAGAGGCTAAAGTCACAGACTGCAAGACTCTGTGGTATTTACAGTTTTATGGAAAGGCTAACTAATAGGCCAGTGGTTTTCCTCCTAACCCTAATGCTGGGGGCCGGGGGGAGAATCTTCTATTAAAACAGAACCGTGCCTGAGATTTGAGGATTTCTGTTATGGGATATCTTCTCTGCTACAGAAAATGAAGTCATAGAAAAAAAGAATGCTAGAGCTCCAGAGAAGCCAATAAGAGGTATGATGTCAAACCTGGCTATAACACTCACATCTGCCCATGACTATTGAGCCAGACGCTGTGCTAGGCACTTGACATGGATGATCTCATTTAGTTCTTGACAGCTCCACAAGGAAGGTACTATTATGACCACAGCACAGATGGGTAAACATCTCTCATGCAAAAGTGATTCAATATTCACTGCTTCAGCTGGAAATGTACAAAGAAAAACCAAAAGTCTTTGTTCTTTCCGTCTTTGCTGCTCCCATTTTCTCTGACAATAGTAGACAGGGAAATAGCACATAATGACTCCATTGGATGTGAAAGAAGGGATCCATCTCCCATCCTGGGAAAGGAGCTGGTCCCCTTGGAGCCGAGCTTCTCTGCAGAAAGGTTAAGTAACTTGCCCAAGTCTTAATGTTGACATGGGGTTCAGGATCTGACCCCACGTCATTCTGTACTTGTGTACCTTCTGTACTTGTGTTTCTTACGCCCAACACTGTATTCTCTAGAACAAAGTAGGGAGAATGCATTTGACAATTAACACATCCTCTTTAGAAAATATCCTCTGAGTTAGAAGATCCACACCTTACCTTTAACCCAAATCCTCCTTCTTCAACTCCACTTATAGAGCCCCACTCAATGGTCTACATCAGTGGTCCTTAACCTTTCTAGCACCAGAGACCAGTTTCATGGAAGACAATGTTTCCATGGATGGGGATGGTTTCAGGACAAAACTGTTCCACCTCAGAAGTCAGGCATTAGAGTCTCATAACGAGTGCTCAACCTAGATTCCTTGCATGTGCAATTCACAATAGGGTTCGCACTCCTGTGAGAATCTAATGCTGCTGCTGATCTGACAGGAGGCGGGGCTCAGGTGGTGATGCTCATTCATGCACTGCTCACCTCCTGCTGTGCAGCTCAGTTCCTAACAGTCCACGGACAGGTATTTGTCTATGGCCTGGGGGTTGGGGACCTCTGGTCTACATGATCTTCCCTCTTCTGGCACTGTGGTTTATTGGTGTTAATAGCAGCCTATTTGCTTAAAGGACTGAGGGATCTCCTGCCAGAGAATTTATCCTGAGGGAGAGACAGTGGGAGAGGGGCAATTCCAAGTACAAGGTGGTGCCAGTCATAGGATTTGTCCCTAAGCCCATATATGAATCCTATAGAGAACCAGGAAAGATCAATCATTTGGTCTATTTTCATTCTTACCTTGACATTACTATTGCATGTTTGTGGCTCATTAGAGAAGTTTATTAGAGCATCACAGAAGATACTTTTAGGGTTGTTTGTCTAGCTAGCCCCTTTTCCTTGACACTACCGTTTACAATTATGGGGATGACTCTTGGCAGCTATGTGCCAGCCTTGTGCTGTGCCCATTCCTTCCTCACCCCACCGCACTATACCTACTGTGCAGAGCTGGGCTCTTGGCTGAAGTTGGGCCAATCAGAGTCTCTTCCTAGGAATTAGGAATTGGCACTGAGACAAGGTTAATGGCTGGACCTTAGCATGTTAACATGGGAATCATTTCCACCAAGTAATTGATGCACCAAAAAAGCTGGTCTTCAGATAGAAAAAAATAAATCATTTACAGAGAGAGGAGCAGAGCCAAAGGTAGAGAGCAATCGCACTGGCTTTCCTGCTTCTGTTTCCAGTCTCCTTCCTCAGGCCTTTGGCTGTGGACACAACCTATTTTTTAAATTAAGAAATTCCTTCTTTTCTTTTTTCTTTTTTTTTTATTTGTAGAAAGTGATTTATTTAGAGAGAGAGAGAAACAGGAGGAGAGAGAAAGAAACAGCTAACTCTCACACTGAGTAAGAGAATTTAGAAAGATGGAATCCAGGAGAGGAAAGCAGCTTTCCACATTGAGTGGAAGGGAATAGAGAGAGAGATGGAGTTTAGGAGGGGAAGACAGGCTTCCACGAGAGAGTGTGGAAGGGGACTCCAGAGGGAAAATCCAGGATAGAGAAAAACAGCTTCCAGGAAGGTAGTGTTCTTGCAAGGGGACCCAAACATGGAGTCCCAAGAAATTCCTTTTTTTCTTAAGCCAGCTTGAGATAGTTTCTAAACTTGCAACAGAGAATTCTAACTTTTTTCATTTGTATGAGTTAGTACCCGATATAATCTGTTCATTGGAACTATGGTATTAGGTTCATTTCCCCTGTAGGTAAATTAATTTTGTTCAGTCCTGAAGCAACAGTTTATCTTCTTATCTGTTTTCACAAGGTGAGGAAGAGGGTTTGGATCAGCACCAGTGGTAGATAAACAGCCTTGAAGGAAGTGTACTTTTGATAGTGAGCATCTATTATCTTGGAATATGATTGACGGCACATTATCTAACTGGTTTTTTTCCCCCTTTTCAGCCTACCACCCTGAGGATGCTAGGTGAACAAATCTTTTAGACAAAAGCAGTTACTTTTCTTTATGTCCCTAGTAAGATGTAAGCCACGCAGACTGAAAGTCTTTGCTGTTGTCACAAATCAAATAGATAAACTGGGAAGCCTACAAGGATCTTAGCAGCTGGCCTTGGGAAAGGGGACGAGCAGGAGTGAGAGCCAGGCAGCTTTGGGGATAAATAAGCCAGCTGCAGGGTCAAAAGGACTACAGTCAGCTGCAAAGTTTCATGACAGAGCAGGGCTGCAGTCTCCACCCTCCTTCCTTCACATCCTTTGGAGGGATATGGTGGGGGGAAGATAAGGTACTTGTGTTCATTCGCTATGGCCACTGCTGTAATGGAAGGACTCACAAACTGAGTGGCTTAAAACAGCAGAAATGTATTGCCATACCATTCTGGAAGCGGAAGGTTGGAAGTCAAGGGCTTGGCAGAACCATGCTCCCTCTGAAACCTGTGGGAGGGTCCTTCCTTGTCTCTTCCAGCCTTTAATAGCCTCTGTGGTTTGCAGCTGCACAGCACCAATCTCTGCCTGTGTCATCAGGTAACATTCTCCGTGTGTGTCTTCACCTGGTCTTCCATCTGTACACGTTTGTGTCAAAATTTCCCTCCTCTGATGAGAACACCAGTTATATTGAATCAGGGGCCAACCCTACTCCAATAGGACATCATCTGTAATGACCCTATCTTTAAATAAGGTCACATTCTGAGATTCTAAGAGTTAGGACATGAACATATCTCCTTGAGGTAGGGGGCATCAGTCAAACCATAACAGTCTCCACAGGAGTTTGGCAAATCTGAGCTTGACTTCAAGCAATGTAAATATCCCAAGGAGCCTGATGCAGTGGATATAGTAAGGGAGCTGATGAGACTAGTGGTCAATTGAGTGGCCAGTAGTCAGAAGATAGTTTTCATCAAGAGACAAGATTGCGAATTTATCCTAAAAGGGGAGATGACCAGGTATGTGACCCTAGGAAAAAGTCTTACTCAAAAAGAAGAAGGGCAATTTTGAGGACAGTGTCTGCTCAGTTTCTCAGATTGCCTTCAGGTCTGGCAAGTATTAGCACATAGGACTTGTGAAATGGACAATGTGGAAAATTCCTTAACATATGTTGGAATCCATACCTATGATACCCAAAATGAGTTACTATGGTTACCATGATTCCATCTATACCCTCAGAATGGTGAGATCTACTTGTAACCACCCAGTGGGTTCACCTTGCTGGCTGCCTAAACAGAGCCTATTTATCAAGATGGGAATTGCGATGGAGAAAGAGTAATTCACTCAGAGTCAGGAGACTGGAGTTTTATTATTATTCAAATAAGTCTCCTGAGCATTCTGGGTTCAGAGTTTTTAGAGATAATTTGCCAGGTAGGGGCTTGGCAAGTGGGAAGTGCTGATTGGTCAGGTTGGAGATGGAATCATAGGGGATTGAAGTGAGACTTTCTTGCTATTTTCTGTTCCTGGGTGGAATAGCAGAAGCACTGAGCCAGATTACTGGTCTGGGTGGTGTCAGCTAATCCATGGAGTACAGGGTCTGGAAAATATCTCCAGCACTGATCTTAGGTTTTACAATAGTGATGTAAAATTGCTCCCCAGGAGCAATTTGGGGAGGTTTAGTCTCCTGGAGCCGGAGGCTGCACAACCCCCAAACTGTAATGTCTAATCTTGTAGGTAATTTACTGGTGCTGCAAAGGCAGACTGGTCCCCAGGCAAGAAGGGGATCTTTTTAGGAAAAGGCTGTTATCAATTTTGTTTCAGAGTCAAGCCATGAACTGAATTCCTTCCCAAAGTTATTTTGGCCAACACCCAGGAATGAACAAGGACAGCTTAAAGGTTAGAAGTAAGATGGAGTCAGTTAGATCTGATATTTTTCACTGTCATAATTTCCTTGGTTATAATTTTGCAAAGGCAGTTTCATACTCTACTTACATCAAAATCAGACAGGTAGCAGCACGGGGCTAGGGAGGAGGAGATTGCAAGAAGCATCTCAGTTTGATACTGGTTTAAGGTTTGACCCCAGAAGAATGAAATGGGATCTGTTAGTAGAGTTTCAACCAAGGGAGATGGGTCTTAAGGCAGGGCTGCTATCCCAGCATAGGAATTGGAGTATGATTGAGAAATGGAGGCAGAAGTCCCAGGGATGGGTTGAGCATGTGGTGGGTATTAAGGAAAAGAGGACTCATAATTAGATTCTGGGTTTATGGAAGCTTGATTGCTAGAATCCCTTATTTGCCTCTCCACCTGAAGGAATAGGATTCGGTCTTTAACATTTCTAGTCCCGTCACAAAACTGAAGGCATTTTTCAAACCAAGGGCTCGATGGATATTTGTTGGATGAAGGAACACAGACACACACAACTTGGTCAGGAATGACTCACACATGGTGCAGGACTGAACCCATGAAATTAGAACCCATAGTTGAGAGAAACAGAAGGACAGGGACACATTCAGTCTTAGAGTTTATGCTATCTATCCCTGCATGGAGCGACAAGGACGAAAACATGAGGTAGAGCACAGAGAGGATGTGGGGAAGCATTGCAATGCCTGCTGAGTTTAAGTTTATTATTAGTTTTGTAATACATCAATAGCTCCTCCATATTCAAATGTATGAATTTATTCTCTCTGCAACCAAAAGATGAATTCAAATTATGCTTGCATTGTTTCTCTCCATTCTTTAATTAGTTATATTGATTTCTTCTGTCTAGGAAATATATCAGAAACAAAGCATAGTTATCATGAAGTCTTATTCCTGTTAAAGTACTAGAAATATTCCTGGGATACTTAACACTTCATTGAGTACCCCATTGTTATAGTTCACTAGTGTTAAATGCAGAGAATTTAGGAGAGAAATCCTAATTTCCAGTCTAGTGATAAAATCAGAGACTCATATTAGTGAACTTTTCTAATAAAGTGAACTTTTCTAATTCAAAGTAACTCCCAATAAAGGAACTTCCATGAACTTGGCTGAATCCTGATCATCTACCACGATGAGAACACTTCCAGTGATAGACAGCTCACCTGTTTTCCAGACAATCAGCTTTATTCCTGGACAACAGCCAGAGAGTCTGACTTAGTAGGTCTGGGATGGGACCCAAAAATTCATATCGTAATATCAATGACATTGTGTTATCAACTTATGTCAATATTTGACCATGTTTTAGAATCACTGTTTTAAATTGGCGGTTTTCAAAATTATTTTAGCAAGGTAACCTATTTAGATAGAAAACCATATCTTACACAGAAGCAGGACCTTCAGGAAAGGGCAGAGAGTAGGGGGGCCATTAGGCTGGAGCTCTGAATTCAAGGAATTTCCAAATATAGGCTACTGTCCGGTGATGATGGTAAGGTCTGATCATAAATGGTTGTTCTAACCATAGCCTGTCAGCTTGTAACAGCCAACTTTAAAGATGGGAAAATAGAGCTATGCATAGGGCATCTACAAATCTAAAAATGGTCCAGGCACTGCTTTGCTCTTAGAAGACCTGTGTGAGTAGGCAAACAGAGAAAACCCATAAAATAGGAGCTGGAATGGATTTCTAAGGCCTTCCTGCTTGGGTCTCTTCCACCCACCCCTCACCCCACAATGTGCCCACAGTGGCAAATATCTCCCCAGTGTTCATGTTTTGCAAACGATTGCTTGAGAATTATTGGTCTACATATTCTCCTTTTGTCAACATCTCTCTTCAGCTGTAGCATGGTTAAGAGAAATGGTTCACATGCCCAGCAATCTGTGGAAAGGTGCAGGCATAATTTGTTATAAGAAGGAAACCAGTGCACTATCATTTCACCACAACCACACAGAGCCCAAAAGATGTCCCAAAGCACTGCATTCTTCTGAAGATGTTTTCATTTGTTTCATTCCCTGAAGGCCTCATGGAGTCACCTCTCCCTTTGGTGTCCTGACCTCTTTACTCTGCCCAAAATTTCCTGGATCCTCCCTGAAAGGAGATGAAATTCCTTACTTTCTGTCATAGGAGTACGTTTAGGTGTTCCAAATTCTTTAGACTGGAACAGTCCCAATACCACCTTTGCACCATCTCACATAGCATATTGTCAAAGAGTTGCTATGGTAAAAATATTGGCTTCTTTACTATGTCTTACAAAATACATTCTTCCCTCCAGGGTGAAGTGAAGGAAGGAATGAAGAGGATGAGAGAAACAGAAATCTCAGCCACCACATAGATGGTCCAGATAGGGTCTGGGTGAGGAGTCAGGAGGGATGAATACATTCTAAGACACACATTTTTCCTCACATTTTAACATCTCTGAAATTGGGTGACAGCTTACAATCAATAGTACATCTTAGTTAATTTGGCAGTTTTTGTTTCTCTATTATGTGTAAAATAGTAGTGCATTTACAGTAGATGGTGACTTAGATTCAGTAAAATTCAATAATTTGAACTCGCTTTTCCTCTTTCTGAAAGTAGCTTATCCCAATGACCTGGAGTCAACATTTTTAGGGAATAACTCTTCTGATGACTTTGGATTTGCTATGAACAAATGACAATGTTTGTCAAATGTCTTGATGAATAAAAGATACAGCATTTCTAAGATTTACCAATCTAATCACCTTATTTTTTTAAAAGAAGGCAACTGATTTACTCAATCAGCAAATTTTTTATTGACTACCTGCCATAGTGCTAAATGTGAAGATACATCTATATCTATCTGTAGCTGTGTTGAAAAACAGGTAATTTATAGTGCTAAATGTGAAGATATATCTATATCTATATTTATATCTATATCAATGTCTATCTATAGCAGTGTTGAAAAACACAGGTAACATCATTGTTCTTAAGAAGCTTTTTGCTAGGCTCATGCCTACAATCCCAGGCTTTGGGAGGCCAAGGCAGGTGGACTGCTTGAGCCTAGGAGTTCAAGACCAGCCTGAGCAACATGGCAAAACCCCATCTCTACAAAAAATATAAAAATTAGCTGGGTGTGGTCCCAGCTACTTGGGAGGCTGAGGCAGGAGGATCACTTGAGCCTGGGAGGCAGAGGTTGCAGAGAACTGAGATCATGCCACCACACTCCAGCCTGGGTAACAGAGCAAGACCCTAAAAAAAAAAAAAAAAAAAAGAAAAAGCTATTGCTATCCAATAGAAATATACTGGAAGCCACACATGTAATTTTATTTTTTGAATGGTCACATTACAAAAAGTGAGGACACAAATAAAATTAATTTTAATAATGTATTACATTTTACTCAATATATACAAAATATTTATTAATGAGGCATTTTGCATGTTTTTATATGTGTCATTCAAAAACCAGTGTGTATTTCATCTGCAGCACATCTCGGTTAGGACTAGCCACGGTTTAAGTGTTTAAGAGCCACGTGCAGCTAGTGGCTACCCAATTGGACAGGATAGTTGTAGGGAGTGGTAAACAAGGAAATAAGATTATTTTGAATAGGAATATGATCTATGAGGAAAATAAAATAAGATTGGGGGATCAAGAGTGAATAAGAGTTATTTTAATCAAGTCTTTTATTTTGTTTTATTTTACTGTGGTAAGAACATTTAACAAGAGTGAATAGGAGTTATTTTAATAAAGTCTTTTATTTGTTTTATTTTATTGTGGTAAGAACATTTAAAATGAGCTTTACCCTCAACAAATTTTTAAGCATACAATACATTATTGTTGATCATAGGTTCAGTGCTGTGCTGCAGATTCCTGGAACTTATTCATCTTACATAACTGAAACTTTGCACCTGTCGATGAGTAACTCTTCATTTCCTCCTCCTCCCAGCCCTAGCAACCACCATTCCATTCTTTGATTCTAGAGAATTTGACTATGCTGGATGCCTCGTATAAGTGGAATTATGCAGTATTTGTTCTTTTGTGATTGGATTATTTCACTTAGCATAATGTCCTCAGGATTAATCTGTGTTGTCACATATTGCAGAATTTCCTTCTTTTTGTTTTGTTTTTGTTTTTTTGAGACAGAGTCTCATTCTGTCACCCAGGCTGAAGTACACTGGCGTGATCTCAGCTCACTGCAACCGCCATCTCCCAGGCTTAAGTGATTTTCCTGCCTCAGCCTCCTGAGTAGGTGGGATTACAGGCACGTGTCACCACACCTGGCTAATTTTTGTATTTTTATTAGAGGCTGGGTTTCACCATGTTGGCCAGGCTGGTCTCAAACTCCTGACCTCAAGTGATCTGCCCACCTTGGTCTCCCAGAGTGCTGGGATTACAGGCATGGGCCACCGCAGTGGGCTAAATTTCATTCTTTTTCATGGCTGGATAGTTATGGTCTTTTTTTGAGAAAGTAGTGTTGAGATGATCTAATAGGTGAGAAGTAGCTTGCTATGCTAAAATGGGATGTAATGAGGGCTCCAGGTCTCAGGACTCATCAAATCAAAGTCCCTTGGAAGGAATGAATTTGGTTCATTCCAGAAATGGGATGAAGGTGGCTTTAGCAGAGGGAGAGTGTGTACGTGTGCGCAGTGGGTGAGAATGGGGTGAGGGGTGGACTAGGTGGGTAGAGTGATAGGGGCTCAAGAAGGAGAAGTAAACAGGCGCCAAATTATGAAAGGTTTAGGGGACATGGTAAAGACTCAGACAATGATGTTGGCTTTTACGTATAATCACACTAGTTTCTGGTGACCACTGCATTCATTTTTAAAGTATTTGCATCCACTCGTTTAATAATCAACTCTGGAATTTTGCTGCAGATTGATGTCTAGATTTTCAGTGTAAGGTTTTCAAAAGCTGCCTCCCTTTCCTTTGTTCAAAGATGGGGCATTGTCTTTTGGCATCTCTCTCTCCTTTTTCTGTTGTTTTCAAAGATTACCTGGAGTGATGCTGACTGACACCTGCAAGTTCCTTCAGTGCTCGAGGATGTTGTCCAAACAGGCCTGGGAATGTGAACACATTTTCAGGGAATAAATTCTCTTTTACTAGATTGTCATATACCTTCACCTTCATTTCTCTCTTTTTATGGCATTTGTACTGCGCTTTTCAGTTTGAAGATATCACTTGCTAAAGAAAGCAAGTACAATAGCATCTGAATTAATTTCGCTTTCCACTGGTTGTCAAAAATATATCATTTCCCCTCCCTTCTCTTTTCTGCTCTGAACATACCAATCTTGGTTGAAATTTTTATGTAAGTTTCAGCTCACGCAGTGTATTTCTTTCTCAATGTGGTGTTTACAGTATCTCTTTGTCTTTTGTGCTTTGGATAATTGATGGTGGTAATCACCTTCCTCCCAGATCCCACTATATCAGGGCATTTTTGACTCTTCAGTTTCCCCTGTGTCCAAAATTTGGCAGTTCTTAGGCTAGTCATGACTCTCAATTGAATGTTACAGAAAGCCAGCCCAACTGATTTAAGCCAGAAGAATATAGGCTGGCTCACGTGATTGGGAAGACTGTCTTCATCTTTTTGCTGTATTTTTACTATTTGTTTTCATCCTTGAAAGGTTCTCTAGCTTGGCCACACTAGCCTAAAAAGGAAAAAAACGAAAGACAAAAACAAAAATAAGTCCCAGATAAGGCTTTTATTTGCCAGGCTTAGGTTACATCCCTACCCCAAATCAGTCCTCGTGGGGATATGGTGATCTCATTGGTCAAATTTGGAGGTACATTCACCACTCAAGCCACATGGCCTGTGAATGGCAAAGGTGGTCCCTCAAAGAAAGATCAATCAGAATTCTGTGTGAGGGGATGGATAATAGGTAAGCAGGAAATAGCAAATGACCCTTAGAGTCTCTTGTCTTAATTGTTTCTTCCTTTAGAGTGTCACTTGCCCTTGTTCTCTTCTTCTCTCCCTTAGCTGGGTTACATTTGATATTTGCCTCGGTGGTTGAAAAAGCCCCCTCATTCGTCTTCCAGCTTCTTCATTTTGCACAGCCATGTTGCACAATTCATGGGGCACCATTTATATGAAAGTCTTTCTGAACGCACACTGCAAAACTGTGGACCAATTTTCTCCCAACACCGCTCCTTCCCATGCGATGCCCTCGGACTAAGCTTCTAAAGTGTAGTTCTAAACATACCAGGATCTGCAGAGGCCACCAGGCCAGAAAAAAGTCAGGCCATTGTTCTGAGCAGGGTAGAGAG
Organism: Cacajao melanocephalus; assembly: GCA_963573385.1. Classification (NCBI taxonomy): domain Eukaryota; kingdom Metazoa; phylum Chordata; class Mammalia; order Primates; family Pitheciidae; genus Cacajao; species Cacajao melanocephalus. The sequence continues at coordinate 16,520 of CAUYLG010035985.1, forward strand.
ACACCATATTCAAAGGGTGGGGACTGGAATGAGACAGAACAACGAACAGGGAATAGTGACATTTTATTGGATTAGCTGATGAGAGGAACAGGAGACAGTACAAAAGACAGTTTCCTAACCGCATGGAACTTGCAATATGGTAAACGGAGAGAACGGCACAAGTATCCACCGTGTATGCTACTGTGTGGGAGGAGTCTTGGAGGGTGGCTGCTCGAATTTCATAGACCACCTGTGGCTGGAAACAATGAGGGACAGCATTGCCAGAGAGGTGGCATTCAAGCTGGTCTCTGAAGGATTGGTAGGGTTGTATTGACTAAGAGGAGGTGAGGAGGTGGGCAAACGTGGCACACAGAATGGCTCAAAGACACGGCAAGTTTGATGGAAGGCCAGAGAGTGGTGAACAGTTTCCCATCAGCTGTTTCACAGGGCAGACTGCAAGAGTAAGTTTAGGCTAGATTGTGGAGGGCGTTGAATAGCATTGGACCTTGAAGATGATGAAGATGGTTCAGGTTGCTAAAAAAGAAATACTCCCCAAGGACAAACAGACATTTATCTGGTGGTTGGGAGGGCCATTTGCCCTTTATATGCTTACAAAAGAGAGAGGAGCTGAGTGGCCTGCATTCCTGGGATCTGGCACTGGCAAGCCCCTTTTCCAACCAAGGCGCAGCAGGCATCCTCCTGTCCTCGGCATGAGGGGTTGGGCCTGTCACCTTAGCAACCAGGACTTATGCCCCAGAACAGATTTTAGCACATGGCCCCAGATACTGAATCCAGATTCTTGGCCCCATCTTGGCTCCCCAGCCAAGCTGTGCTCATTTGGGATTTTCTGCTGTAACTGAGGCGTCCCCAGGGTCTCTGCGGGGTCTTGGAGCAGGCAGGGAGCAGAGTGTCAGGAAAATACAGCAGGTCCTATTTGCATGCTCCATGTGCGGTATCATTTTCCAGCTGGCCTGAAAGGTCGGCCAGCAGATCTTGTTTGTGAAAATAGAAACGAGCCTAAGTTGCTGACTATTTCTTTCCCAATTTTTTCTCTTTCCCTTCTACCCTTCTTGCCAGGAGCTTTCCTTCCCTGTCAACTGACTGCCTCTCTTTCTTTCCCTCTCAAAGGGATGGGATGGATTTCTTGGCTGTATTTCTCATAGTTTCTGAAAGGTCTTCACCTCTCTGCTGGCAGAGGCAGCTTCAATGTGACTTGTGCAACATGAGACAGTATATGTGTCAGGGCTTCACCCCAAGGTGCCCTGGGGAACACACTCCAGCACAGTAGCCCTTCTGGCCCCTCAGGGGTCTCTGGAATGGGGAAGAGGGGAGGGCGGGTGGTGGAGTTAGCTTACACGTGTGTGAGGTGGGAGGTGTGGCCAGTATGGATGGCTTCCCATTCACCAAGACACCAGGCCATTCGAATAAGGTCACAGATGCCTTTTCTCTGGTCCAGATCAGTTCAGAAAGTGCTGGGCAATTAACGGATGCTCAGATGTCCTGTGGAGAGGATTCATTTCTGTAAGACTTTTTTCCTACTCTTCAACTGCATTTTAACAAAAGCCTGCCCTTGCTTTTTCTCCTTATGTTCTGTTGCTGGCAGCAGGGTTAGGAGTAGATCTTACCAAACCAAAATGCAGATGCCTCCAACCCAGCCTACCAGCAGAACAGATATCAGTCCTTTGGTTGGAAACATTTCTGCGACCTGGTTGCAACAGAAACGCCCTTCCTCCCGCTACCTCGGCAATACACAAATCTCTGTGAAGGGAGCTCACCACTTATTCTTTGCAAAAAGCAAGAACACTCTTGAAGTTAAGAAAGCACCAGTCTGAGTCAGTCAGACCCAGGTCATAAATCCCAGCTCACTCACTTGCCCGTGAGCCTGGGCACATCATATTCAGAGCATCAGTTTCCACATCTGTTCAATAGGATGCCAGTAGTACTCACAGTGATGGAAGAACAAGCAATGTGTGCACAGAGTGTGATACACACTAAGAGCTCGATAAGTGGTGGCTACAGTTGTTATTTAGGTGGTAGTTCTGCTATTAGTGTTTGGTACTGATTAATCAAAAGGAGGAAGATGGTCCTGAAGAGGGACCCCATGTGCTCCCAGCTGCTGTTGCTCCCACAAACAGGCCAGGCAGCTGTTACAAAACGGCATTTACATGGGAGCTAATTTGACACAATATTAATTTTTAAGATGCGGCTGGGTCATCTCCAGGCTCTTGGGCCTTCCCACTCACATTTGACACACTGCCCCACAGAGCCAGTCTTCCCCATGACTTCCAGATTGACCTCAGGAGGGTGTTTGTGACTTAGCTATCAAAGGGTTGTTAATTTTACACACATCCCACATTAACACACACTTTAAATGGTCTCATTAGTTTTTCTGCTGATACCCAGCTTTGAAATTATTGCTCTGACTACAGAGCCCCCGCAGACGTGAGCTCTCATTATTTTCAGGGATAATACCCGCATACACACTCATAAATAAAGGGAAGCTGCCACTTCAGCGTTCTTTGTGGTTCAACTGGTCCCTTATATTGGAGAAGTGGTAAGTCAGAAATTGCCATATGCTGTTCAGTGGGACAAATGCAAGTAGAGTAACTCAATTGTGCAAATGCAGGAAGAGAGCTGGGTGTGGACACAGGTGAAAAGGATCAGGTGCTATGGTGGACCACAAGCCTGAGAACAGTGAGCAGTGCAACTCAGTTCCAATGACTAACATTCTTTATGGGAAGCGTGTGGGCATCTGTTGCTTATGCTCAACCTAATTCCCCAAAGAGGAAGCATTAGATGAAAGAGGGACTTGGTACATCTAACACAGTTTCAAAGGAAGATTTATTAAAGGCTAGCCCCTGGTATAACTCTATAACAACCCCTTCAGCTCTGAAGGTCAGAATGTTACACTTTATTTACTTTCTCTACAAGGCTCAGAACCTTTACTTCTCAGGGATTTCTTTTAAGATAAAAATTACCCTATCAAGTTTTGAAGTTGTATATGGTGCTGTGCTGAACCCTGTACAAAGAAGAAAGGGGCAGTGGGGCCAAGCACACACACACGAAGGTCCTGCAGCCCCAGATGCTCATCTCCACTGGCCATCAGAGGTGGACATCAGTGGGACTGGTGGTTAGAATTCTCTCTTGTGCCCTCCCCTGACCCCTGCTCTACAGGCTATGGCTGGGCAGCCTGAAAAGTATTCGTCTTCCTCTCTTTTGGGCTGGCTCCTAGAAACAACAGCCAGCTTCCAACAGGGCTAGAGTGATAGGGATTGAGGACACGGGACTATTTGTCAGACTCAGGCCTCATCAGAAATCGAGGAGGCTGGAGGTCAGTCTGCAACTTCACTACAGCTGTCATCCATAAAAAGGAACCCTTGGCTAACCATAATCCACCCTGCAGGCAGACGCTGTGCAGACTCTGTGGTGTGTCTCACCAGCAAACCCAATAATAATAGTAAACCTCAGTTGTGGGGACCTTCTGCAGGCAGCCCTAAAGCTGCTGGCTCCAAACCAACAACATCCACAAAAGTATCCAGGCACTTTGCAGGAGCCGTTTCCCTGCTGGGTATCATTTAGCACCCATCTTCCCCGTTGGACTGTAAGCTCCGTGAGACCAGGTCTTTCTCAGCACATGAAGGCCCGGCACAGAGCTTAGTACCCAGTAGGCACTCAGTAAGTATCTGGGCTACACGTAAACACTCCCTGAATTAAGAGCTTTGAGCTGCGTCATCCTCTCGTGGCTGTGTGTGTTTAAAAACAAATAAGTATTTCTTATAAATAACAAAGAAAAAAGTCAAGTTCAAAACATTATGTACTTTATGATTCCAGTTCTGCAAAACAGAAGGAGCAAGACAGATAGATAAAAAGGTCATGAGATATAGTGAGAGATGGAGAGACTGTCAGAGGTGGGGAGACCCAGAGAAAGGCTAACCCCTGAAATATTAATAGTGGTTTTCATGGGATGGTAATCAGGTTTTTTTTCTTGTGTTTCTATGTATTTTCTAAAAATGTTATAATGTACAGGTATTAGAAACAGTTTTTATGAAAATTATTAGCACATAAACACTTGGAAACCTGTGTTTTATTATGGCAACTTGGCAAATAAAATGTCTCCTTATTTACAGAGTCCCTTTCATTGGCTTCAGCCACCTTATTTATGTGCCCTCTTTTACTCCCAGGGCTGTGATTTTTATTTTATCTTGAAGAACCAGGTTGTAGAGAGGGAAGAAAAACTCACAAAGCTCCCAGTAATCTAGCAGCTGATTTTTCCCAAGCAACCGAATCTCTTTGGGGAGGTGAGGAACAATTGTACTGAATGAACAGGTGATCTAAGGTCAGTATTAAATAGATGTGTTGCTTTTCCCAGAGTCGGTTGAAAAGATCAAGTGACTTCCTCTACTGAAACGTTACAGTACGATAATTAACAGAATTTCCTCGCAGCTTTATTAAGCTTCAATTCTTGTTCTCTGAAGTGCTGATCTCATTTACCTCCTCTCCTCTCTAGGAAGCACAGTCAGAAATTGGAGTTTCAGAGGGGCTGGCAGAGTTGCAATGTACCTGGGACACTAGGTACTAAGGGGAAGTAAGGGAGCAGCGGGGGCAGAAGTGGGGGCAGTGGTTGTTCTCTCCTTGCCTTAATTTCCAGGCATTTCAGAATTAAACTCATTGTTTAAATTTGGTAACTATCTAGTCTCAGATGCTTTTGCATCCTACCTGGTTCCTGGTATATAATGTTTTATTCATTTGTTTCTTCTTAATGCAGTTTTATATTGTGATCTACCTCACAAACAATTGTAATCTACCTTAAATGCCCTTTTGAGCGAGAATGTGGTATAAATGCATCCATTCGTTCATTTATTCTAGCTTAAAGTAAAGGCTAAGCTGCTATAACAAGAAGTGTAGCCTCTGTCTTTCTTACACACATTCCCAACGGAGTTGTCTAGACTGGCGGCTGAGCATGGTCCAATGTGACCTGTGAGTATGTCTGTTTCAGCCTGTGGGAAGGTGAAAGAGAGGAAACCCAAGGCAGGCTGCTTATCTTTTTTTTTTTTAATTAATGAACTTTATTTTTTAGAGCTGCTTTACGTTTACAGCAAAACCAAGCAGAAAGTACAGAGAGTACCCATGTGCCTGCTGCCCCTACATATGTTCACCCTCCCCCACTATCAACATCCCATACCACGGTGGTGCATTTGTTACAATCAGTGAACCTACATTGTCACATCATTTTCACCCAGAGTTCATGGCTTATATTAGGGCTCACTCTTGGTATTTTATATTCTATTGGTTTTGACAAATGTATAAATGGCACGTAGCCACCATTATTGTACAATACAATATTCTGTATTGTACAGAATAATTTCACTGGCCCCAAAATCCTCTGTGCTCTCCCTATTCACCTCTCCCTCCCCCAATATTTCAACCGAATCTCCAACCCCTGATATTTCACTGTCTCCATAGTTCTGTTTTTTTCCAGAATGTCATCTACTTGGAATCATACAATATGTAACCTTTCAGACTGGCTTCTTTCACTTAGTAATATGTGTTTACGTTTCCTCCATGTCTTTTCATGGCTCATTTCTTTTTAGCACTGAAAAACAATAGCCTATTGTCTGGATGTCGAAGGGTGTATTTATCCACTCACCAACCAAAGGACATTTTGGTTGCTTCTAAGTTTTGGCAACTCTGAATAAAGCTGCTATAAACATCTGTGTGCAGGTTTTCATGTGGACTTAAGTTTTCAATTCGTTTAGGCAAATAACCAAGGAATGTGTTTGCTGGATTACATGGTAAGACTAAGTTTAGTTTTGTAAGAAACTGCCAAACTATCTTGCAAAATGGCTGTACCATTTTGCATTCCCACCACCAATGAATGAAAGTTCCATTTGCTCCACAACCTCATTAGCATTGGATATTATCAGTGTTTTGCATTTGGACTATTCTAATAGTGTGTAGTGGTAACTCATGGTTTTCATTTGCAATTCTCTAATGATATATGATGTTCAACATCCTTTTTTTAAGGCATAGCTCACTTTGGCAGGGTCATAGCTCACTGCAGCCTCGACCTCCGGGCTTGAGCAATCCTCCCCCCTCAGCCTCCCAAGTAGCTAGGACTACAGGCATGTGCCAACACATCCAGGTATTTTTGTATTCTTTTGTAGAGATGAGGTCTCACTCATGGCCTAGGCAAGTCTCAAACCCCTGACCTCAAGCAATCCTCCCGCCTCAGAATCCCCAAGTGCTGAGATTACAGGCATGAGCCACTGAGCTCAGCTGTTGTTGAATTCTTTTCATATGCTTACTTGTCATCTCTATATGTCCTTCAGTGATGTGTCCGTTCAGGTCTTTTGCTTAGTTTTTAATCAAATAGATCATCTTCTAGTTGTTGAATTTTACGAATTCTCTGTATATTTGGCTGAGTCCTTTATCAAATGTGTCCTTTGCAAACATTTTTCTCCCAGTCTGTGGCTTGTCTTCTCATTCCTTGACATTGTCTTTCACAGAGCAGAAGTTTTTTAATTTTAGTGGAGTCAGATTACCCAGCATTTCTTTCATGGATCATGGCTTTGGTGCTATATCTAAAAAGTCATTGCCATACCCAAGGTCACCTAGGTCCACTTGCAAATAACATTATACTACTTAAAGGGTAGCTCAAGTATGTTATGATTTTAACAAGTCCTAATTCCTCCTTCTCATCTTTTGTCTCATTGTTGTAATTCATTTCACTTATACATAAGCATACATTATTTTGCACATTCTTTTTCTCAACTCTAAGTTCCTTGAGGATAGGAGTTGTACCATTATTAATTGCTACATTCTTTCAACTAAACTGTTTTCTCAAATGAAATATAATTTACTGATAAGAACAGCAATAAAATAATAACCGCTATGATTTATTCGGTCTGCCTGACTCACGTTAAATGCAGCTTTTAAAGAGCATCTATCAAATGGAGAGATGAGCCTGGAAGACCTCTGCTTTATCCTTGAGAAACAAGGCCTCACTTTGTCATCCAAGCTGCAGGGCCATGGCATAATCATAGCTCGCAGCACCTCCAACTCCTGGGCTCAAGTGATCCTCCTGCCTCAGCCTTCTGAGCAGCTATGACAACAGGCGTGCACCACCACCCCTAGCTAATTGTTTACTTATTTATTTTATTTTTTGGTAGAGACAGGGTCTCACTTTGTTGCCCGGGCTGGCTTTGAAAAGTTCTGGTCTCAAGCAATCCTTCCACCTTGGCCTCCCAAAGTGCTGAGATTACAGGTGTGAGCGACTGTGCCCAGCCCACTGAGAATTTTTCAAGAACCTGCTCTATGCCTGTCATTATGTTGGGTACTGGGAATACAAGAATGAATGACATAATGCTTTCCCTTAAGGAAAATACACAAATTAGAGATGTTAGCTACATTAAGGTAAATGCTCTGATAGGGACTTGTGAGCACAGAGAAGGGTCCTGTCCTGGGAAGTTAAGGAAGGTTTCTGAAGGAGGTCAAATCAGACTGAGGCACAGAAGATGAGTTAGGCAGGCGAAGAAATGGAGAAAGGCTATTGCAGGGCGTGAAAACAACATGAGAAAGTCTCGCAGACGTGAGGCCATGTGAAGGATATCCCCCAGACATTCACTTCTCCACTGTCATGGTGATTCCCACATGGAGGGAGCTCCCCTATCAACTTCTGCCCTCTCTCACTTTACTTTTGTTCATGGTGGAGAGAGGAGACTAAATTCTGATTCGTAAATCCAAGAATAACTGGAATGTGCCTGATGCCACTCTCTTCTCTTGTTGATGGGAATGGGCTGTTTACGGGAAACATGTGCTTATCTTGTTCTGCAGTTCACAATGAGGAAGTGCCCTTGTCTGCAGAAAGGAGATGTTTTCTGCAGTATTGACTTAACCAGTAATAAAGGGAGTATGTTGATCTCTCATGTGAGGTCTCCTTGTCGTGTTACTTAATTGATTCACAACTCCAGCAGGGAAGAGAAGGGCTATGTCATGAACCTCCTAGAACCCCAACACAATGAGAACACAAGGTATGGAGTGGGGAGGTCAGGGCAGGAGATGTGGCTTGTCAGGTCTAGAAGAGGTGGCTCAAAGGAGCCCTTTATCTTGAAGGCCATGTATGGGATGCCTCCTAACTGGGTTTTAAGATGGCAGGTAACCTACTCAGAATTGCGTTTCTAGGTTACTTTCTCTGGTAACACTGCAGAGCATGGACATGGGGGTAGGCAGTGGGGTAGAAATAAGACCAAAGGCAAGGAGACCAATCTAGAAGTGACTGAGTTACGTGCACCAGGGAGGCTGAGGCCTGAGCCATGGCAGGGAAAAAACACAAAGAAGACAGGCTGATCAAGCATATGGTTAGGATCCTACACAGCCAAGTTGTGCTGGTGCAAATAAGGAAGGATAATCTGGGATGAGTCTCAGTTTTCTGACTTTGGTAATTAACTGTATTAAAATGCCATATCATAGACAGAAAACAAAAGAAAAGGATTCAAATAGGGAGACGTGAGGCAATGACACATTTAGTTCTGCCATGTTGATTTCCATGTGTGGATCTCTGGGGAGATGTCTAGCAGACTCCAGTTGGGTAAGAGTCTAAAGTCCGGCAACAACGTTGGTCTTGGAGATTTATATTTGGGAGCCATCAGCATAGGGAGGTGAGCAGTAAAATAGTGACTGTGTCAGATAACAAAAAAATAAATCAATAGACCAGAAGGAAACCTTCAGGGGAATGCAAACATTTAAAAGCTGGCAGAGAAAAAAGTCCCTGTGAAACACAACCAAAAGCAATGATCAGAGCTATAGGAGGAGAATCATGAGAGATGTCAAAGAAGCAGAGGATTTTGAAAGGTCTGGATAAGAAACAGTGTCAAACAAAAAGCCCAGTTAGAACAACACTGGGAGTGTCCAGTGTCTTTCACTGTTTGGAGGTGATGCTTTTGAAAGCAGTTTGAGTTGAGTGGTAAGGTCAGAAGCCAGGCAGCAGTGGGTTTAGAAGTGAGGAAGTAAAGACTCCAAGTATTTGTCATTACAAAGTAGGTGTTATTTTCAAGACGCTTGGCTGAGAAGTAAAGGAGAGATCAAGAGAGACTTGCTCCTCAATAGGTGAGTTTTGATGTATGTATAGGCTGAGGGCAATGAACTACTAGAAGGCAAGAGAGTTAATTTATAGAAGAAAGAAAACTGTTCATGGATCAAGGTCCCAAATGGGAAAGGAGATAATGAATGAAAGCTGATACGAGTGTGGGGCAAAGAGGAGAGAGAGAGAGAGAGAGAGAGAGAATGTGTGTGTGTGTGTGTGTGTGTGTGTGTGTGTGTGTGTCAGAATGAGGTAGGTGGGGGGTGGTATTTTCTTCCCTGAGACAGTGAAGAAGAGGGAAGGGTGGTTACATGCATGATAGGGGTTGCTTGATTGTTGATGCTGTTTTTTATAGAGGCAGGAGGAGAGGCAGGAAGCAGAAGAAGTTCACGCCAGTGGCCCCAGTTTTCATGATGAAATAGGAGGCTAGGCCATGTGCTGACAGAGGGCTGGGACTTAAGAAGGAAAGTGAAGGCTTGGCGTGAGCACCAGAATGGGAGAGGAGATGCTGACCAAGGCAATGGTGAGCTATGCTCGAGTTGGCCTGGTTGGAGGGGAGAGGAAAGGCAGGGCGATCCTGCAGCCTGGGCAAAAATGGAGGGAGCAAGGAACTTGGTTTCCTGTCCAATCCTAACAGTGGCAATGGTTTCCCGGCCTTCACCTTCTTTATCCAGCCTCTTTCCCATGCCACATCCCCTGAGCCTGCACCAGAGCAATGCTGTTGCAGTGTAAGTCCATCATGTCCCTCCTCTGCTCAGCAGCCTGCAGTGGCTCCTATCTCATTCCATGTGAAAGCCAAAATCCTTTCAAATCCTCTCAGTGCTCTGTGTGATTTGGCCTCTGTAAACTCTGACGCCATCCTCTACTCAGCATCCTCACCCTTTCTTAGGGCACCGTGCTCATGCCCATCTCAGGGGCTTGCACTGTGTTCCCTTGCCTGTAATTCGTCTCCACCAGATGACATGATAACGCACTCTCTTCCACCCTCAGCTCTTTTACAGAGTTATCTCCTTCACCGTGAGGCATCCCTGACCACCTATCAAATCTTACCACTTCCTACTCCTGCTCCTGACATTTCCGCTGCATTTCTCTGCCTTGTTTTCTACTCAGCACTTGATACTGACTAGAATACTGCATGTTTAACTTACGTTGTTTATTTTCTGCCTGCCCCAGTAGGGTGGCGATTTAGATCTGCTCTGCTCATTTCTGTATCCACCATACCCAGAGCAGTGTCTGACACTGAGTATTGGTTGAACGAGTTCTGATTCAAGGCTGACCTCTTATCCCTTGGTTAAAAATGCATGGTTCTCAAATTGTTTCATAGGTATTAGTTTTGTTTCATTAGAGCAGATTCTTTTCAAAAGTAGAGACCTGGTTTACATGTCATGGCTGTTGTTTGGTACAATGTAATGGCCCTCATAGCTCAACTGCATTTGTCCTTTGTTCCATCCACCACTTTATACCTGATCAATTCATTCTGTTCCTACTACCACGCATCCCTTTTCACTCCCTCAATTCCCCGTTACCTTGTCCCAGGGAAACCGCATCACTGCTTGGAAATTCTTCTTGCTGATTTAATCTTTGTTTTTTAATCAGATATAAGGAGGTGGGGGTAGAAGTGGAGAATGTATTCAGACCATAATATATCATTTTATGGAAGAAAAAGCCTGACGTTTTCATTGGCAAATAAATCCTGGAGCTCTGAGACTGGGAAGGACCTAAGAGGTCAGCTCATCTATCTTCATACCTCTGGGCAGTTCTGCACTGAAAATCCATCCCCTAAATGCAACTGTCTAGTGGTTTCCCTCACTAGTCTCTAAGGAAGCTACCTTCCTGATCTTCTCTGATAAGCCGTTTTAGTATCTTAATAGAAAGTATGAAATTATTATTAAAGCACCTGCAGTGCAGTAGAGTTATGAAATTGGAGCACAAATGGAGGTAGGAGGTTGGACTCCTAAGGCCAGAACAACCTGGGTTTGAATTTTGAATTGACCACCACCTAACTGGGTGACCTTGTGCAAGTTAACCCTTTTTTCTTTTTAAAAATTATTATTATTATACTTTAAGTTCTGGCGTACATGTGCAGAGCGTGCAGGTTTGTTACATAGGTATACATGTGCAATGGTGGTTTGCTGCACCCATCACCCTGTCATCTGTATTAGGTATTTCTTCTAATGCTATCCCTCTTCCATCTCCCCATCCCCTGCTATCCCTCCCCTAGCCCCCCACCACCTGACAGGCCCTGGTGTGTGATGTTCCCCTCCCTGTGTCCATGTGTTCTCATTGTTCAACACCCACTTACATGTGAGAACATACAGTGTTTGGTTTTCTGTTCTTGTGTCAGTTTGCTGAGAATGATGGTTTCCAGTTTCATCCATGTCCCTGCAAAGAACATGAACTCATCCTTTTTTATGGCTGCATAGTATTCCATGGTGTATATGTGCCACATTTTCTTTATCCAGTCTATCATTGACGGGCATTTGGGTTGGTTCCAAGTCTTTGCTATTGTAAACAGTGCTGCAATAAACATACGGGATTACTGGGTCAAATGGTATTTCTATTTCTAGATCCTTGAGGAATTGCCACACTATCTTCCACAATAGTTGAACTAATTTACACTTCCACCAACAGTGTAAAGGCATTCCTATTTCTCCACATCCTCTCCAGCATCTGCTGTCTCCTGATATTTTAATGATCACCATTCTAACTGGTGTGAGATGGTTAACCTCTTTAAAAAATGAAATACTTAAAACAAGACGAAAGTCCTAAAGACGTTATATGCACATATACACACATATATATGTAAATGATAAATATACACTCAATAAATACAGATGTACAAATATATACTCAATAAATGTTTATTCTCTTCTTACTTTCTTCTACTCCTCCCTGTATCCCACTGACATGCATTTCATGTTTAATAAGCCATCCAAGTCTTTATTACAGAATTTTCAAGTCTAAGAGATTCATTCAGCTTGAGGTTATCCCAGACTTTTATGAGGACTATTTCTAAATCATTCCGAGTTGAAGAAAAACGCAGTCAACTTAGAGGATTGTTACACAGGCTATGGAGACTGAATTTGAATCTCAGCTCCAAAATGTATCAGATGTGTGAATGTGGGCACTTGCATTCTTGGAGTCTTCATTTCCTCATCTGTGAAATGGTTGTAAGATATGTGCTCATCTATGGGGTTCTTGCAATGATTTGGTGAGATTATGTATGGAGAGGATTCGGCATAGTGGCCTGGGACTTAGTGTGTGCTTAATACCTGAAAATGATGATGATAATGCTAGCTAATATCCAATATGTATTGCCCATTTAATATGTATCAGGCGTTAAGAAGTACCTTGCAGTCATTGAAGGAGGAGGTTATTGCTTTCATTATCACACCCAGGAAGGATGGTGGCAAAGAGTTCTTTCCTCTCAAAGGGTCTATTATTTTGTTGTTAAAGTCAATGAGATACATCTAAGTCAATGTGAGTGGTTGCTGTTAACTGCGTTAAACAGAAGAGGTGAAAAGGGTCTCAGAGAGGAATGGATGGAAGGAGCTCTCTGTGAAGAGGAATCCACCCTCTAGACCTGAGAATCAAAGCGGTTCCTTACTGTATGAATGCTGGGCACCACAGTTCCTTTTTGAGAGCAGAAACAGAGCAGGCTGCTTATCACTATGGCAGGAGCGCTGCCTGGGACAAGGTAGGGGTGACAGGGAAAGGGCATAGAACTTTCAGGCAGTGTTGTTTGGTTTCTGTGGTTTGCGAGTGTATATTTCTTCAGATGTAGAGGTGGGAGGGAGAGAGGGTGTGTGATCTTAATCTGCAAAAAAAAGAAAAAAAGCCATTGCAGGTCAAACTGACCTAGCTAAATAAGAAGCTTGATTTGAGCCAAACAACGAAGTTGACAGTGTTTTCAGTGCTCCAAAAACATTTTCGTTTAGCCTGCAGACAAGTTTTTCAATTGTCAAGAACTTACAACTATTGTTTTCAAAACTACTGAAGAAAATGAAGCAAGGGGAAATGTCAGAGACTAGGCTGTATGGACACTTCATCATGAAAGAGAAAACCTGCTGTGTATTAAAGGTGCCTCCAGCTGCTGAGCGGCCAGATGATTCCTAACACAAAGAGATCTATGGTGTAGCAGTGTTCTGTACGAAAAGGTGGTGATGGGCATTTAAAAAAGAATTAGTACAATTCCAGTTACCAGTTTAGGTTACCAAACCTGAAATGTCCTTCCTAACCTGCTACGCTCTGTTGAAACTCCCAATTTGCTTTAATAACCTATTAATTTCTAAATTGTTAAATGTGTAGGCAGGTGCTTTCTAAGAGCATTTTTGAATGGATTATTGAAATATTCGAGGAGGCAATAGGAGAGACAGGATCTCATTTCTTAGGAAGTGCCTCTCCCTCTCCCCGCAAGCTGTAGTAGCTCTGTCCTCTAGTATTCATTCAGCACTCAGGCCTTTCCAACCTCAAATCCTCTCAGCCATAGTTACCCCTCCAGGCAGCATTGTCTCCCTCCCTCTTCCCTCAGCTTCTTATCCTCCAGGTTCTGGGTTAAAATTGCCCCTTAAGGGAGGCCTTTCCTGACCACATTATGGGCAGCAGGTCCCTCATCACTATTCCGGCTTGCAGTGTGCAGTTCGTTTCATGGCCCACATCCGTTTATGTGATTTGTTCGTTTTCTTATGAATGGGTTCTCTCTGCTTGATTCCAAGCTCCACGAGGGCAGAGCCCAGGCCCGACTCATCTCTCACAAGAGTTCCAGCATCTAGCACAGCAGCTGTCGACTTAGTCTTAGTTGAAGCTTAATGAATACTGGTTAAATGAGAAGTATGAACTGAACGTTCAGCATTTCCTTTTGATTCATGACACTCTTATGGAAAATACAAATACCTGGAGCACTAGGCCTTTCTCAGCTGTGTTTAGATCTATCTACGAAGAAGACTCATGCAACTGATTTAACTGAAGATGGGTGGCATCTGACCTTAGGATATTCAAGATTAGGAATAAGATTATAAAAATATATTAACTCTAGTAAACACAGTTTTATTTAAGTCTCATCTCATTTGGGTAGTTGGGAACATGGTTTCTTTTGCCATTTAAAAGAGAAATGAAAATGCCTTTCACCTTGGGCTGTTAGTATCTATGAAGGCAATATCTTACCCAGCATAGGGCAAAAAAAGCATGGTCTCCTTCCTATAAAACAGTTATGGGTAAAGATCAAATCTCAGACTCTCACTAACAACTGGACTGAGAGTGTTATGTTAATACTTGGCATTACATTCTCATTTTACTAATGATGAAAATGAGGACCAAATTTTCAAACTTAGCTAGTGGCAAGAGGCAGGATCCGAGGCCAGATCCGTCTAATGCCAAAACTCACATGCATTTGTCCAAACTCATCAAATTGTACATGTTTAGTTTTTTGAACATCAATTATACCTCAACAGGCCACTTTAAAATAAACAAATATGGAAATAAACAAATACATAAAATTGAATACTATTTAAAAAAAACAGTAGAGTAGGGGAGCTTCTGTACCCTCACATACCTCTGGGTTTCAAGTTAACCCTTAACTTTGCTATAGAGGAAAAGTGATAAGAAGGAAATGTTGCAGAGAAGACACGCAAGGAGCCCAGATTGGAAGGAGTGTTGGAATGATTACTTGTGGGATTTTTTTGTAGAATCCTAGGCAGCACATTCCCATTCTTCTCTCTCTGTTAGAAAGAGAAAATTGTAGGTTGAGTTATAACAGAACATTGGTTCCTGCTGCCGAGGAGCCCTCCTAATGCTCTATAGGTCCTTTTCCAGAGGATAAGTGCTCCCTCCTGTCAAAAACATTACAAAACAGATGGTTTTGGCAAGGAGGATTAACTCTTTATAGTTCGAAACATTGGATTCCACATAATGACGTTAAGACAAGGAAATAAGCTTTCCTGTGCCCACCCTACCCCCAGGGTGGTATGCATATGAGTATGATTTATTTATTCCGTCTCATTTCTTCAAACATCAACTCTATTTGTGTCTATTCTTACTGCACCATGCTGTGATATTTAGTATATACTTAAAGTGGACATCAAAGAAAGCACTTGCTTATTGCCAGCATTTAATTTGAGCATCTAATTAAATTCAGGTTATTGTGTTAACTATTGTTCAGATCTATAGAGTTTTTTAAACTACCTGATTTTCATATAATCCTACTGCAATTAGTGGTTATGTATTCATTCAACTGCTCAGATCAAAAACATTAAATCTGGATATGGGAGGTGAATTGTTTTCATTCACCTAACCATTAGACTTGATCATAAATGTTTATTAAAGATGTACACTTTTTGCTTGAATTCATGTCTTTAGTGCACCCACCATCAATTGCTGCAGGCAGAATGCATGATGAGTATCTACTTTCATAAGTGTCTTGGCTGTCAGTTACTTTTGCCTAAATTTGTTTTTTTAAAATACATTTCAGGAATTCTCTATCCTTCTCCCGATTTTATGAATACTTTTTAAAAACTTCCTCTTTGATAAGGATTTTAAACTTTTTCAATTGGTATGTAGAAAAATATAGTCGCTGGTACCTTTTACCCTCACAGAGAGAATGAGAGTCACCAGATGGGAACACTCTCAGACCATTGCCGCTGAACTCAGAAATGCACAGAAATGCTGAAGCCCAGCCCTCGTCGCAGCCAAAGCCACTGCTTTACACGTGTGCTCTGAATCACAGTCCTCCAGCCTTCTTGATAACCTTCACTGGGACTTCCTCCAACCTCCCACTCAACTTGCCATGTCCTTAAACATCCTCTAAATTGCACTTAAATATCCTCCAAATTTCTTGTATTTATGTAACACCCAATCCCCTGTCATCCACTGCTGACTCTATCTCTCCCCACCTTTGGAACTGTGCTTCCAGAAGAGCCATCACCATCCCTCCCCAACCAGTCATTGTATTTCTTTGCTGTAGTCTGGCTTCTGCTGCCACCACTCTACTGAAGCTGGTTTTACCAAGCTTACCCATCGCCTCCCTGTGTTAAATGCATTAGATGCTCCTCAGTCCTTAGTTTTCTTGGCTTCTTGGTGATGTTTGTCTCCACTGACAAGTTTCTTTGTTTTGGAAGCAGTCTCCCCACTCGGTTCCTGCAAAGCAAACTTCCCCTGGTTAGTCTCATTTCTCTGCCTCCTCCTCGGTTTCGTTATCACTTGCTATTCGTCTTGACTTTTAGGTATTCCTTGGGATTCCATCTTTGTCCCTTTTCTCACTCCACACACACTCTCTGGGTCATATTTTCATAGCTTTTGTTCACATCTATACCTGCTCACTCTCAAATCTGTATCCCCCTGGCACCCATCCATTCACACAACAGTCAGCGTGATATTTCTCATCTACAAACCTGATTCCACCACCTCACAGAATATCCTCTTCAGTGTCTTTCCATTGCTCCTAAGATAAAACCAACTGTCTTTACAGGAACAACAAAGCTTTCCAGGATCTGGCCTCACCTTGCTCTCCAGTCTTCTAGAATTCTACATTCTAGCCATGCTGGACCTCCTTCAGTGTCTTGACTGTTCCATACTCTTCCCACTCTTAACCTTCCTTCAACCAATTATTTCTACCCAGAACCCTCTTCTACTGGCCTTCCTGCCTGTCACCTTCAGACCTCTGGTTAAGTGTTGCAAACTTTGGGGAGAATTTTCCCTAGGCTATGTTATCTCCCGCTAACTTACTATCTCGTAGCACTTCCATAGATTTTCTATCAAAATTTCCACTATACTTTATTGATATTCCTTTTTAACCATTTACTGCTTTATCCTACCTTCTAGTACAACACCTGATACACAGGCAATCAAAATTATTTGTCTAAAGAATTTAGCTAAATGATAATTAACATTATCTGAGCATTCATGTTTTGAGAATTTTCACATCCCTTCAGGAAGGTGACCCTTGGGTATTCTCCCATTTGCTAACCAACTGCTGCTTCCAAACCAGGTTGTTCATTCATAATAAGTGGGCTCTTCTATAAAATTGAGGAGGAAAAGGCTGCAATATCCAGGCAGCTGTGTTGATCTCCTGCTGTAGGACACAATGTGAGTTTAATTGAAAAGATGTCTAACATCTGATTCAAACAACTCTTGGCTGTTTTATCTTCAGACCAGCTGAGTAGTTTGTACATATACTCTAAACCCTGCTTTGAGATTATGATTAATAGATGATCACAAACTTATCCTTTTTTGTTTTGTTTTGTTTTGTTTTTTTGAGACAGAGCCTCACTTTGTCCCCGGGGCTGGAGTGCAGTGGCACGGTCTCGACTCACCTCCACCTCCCAAGTAGCTGGGATTACAGGCATGTGCCACCACACCCAGGTAATTTTTGTATTTTTAGTAGAGACGGGGTTTCACCATGTTGGCCAGGCTGGTCTCAACTCCTGACCTCAAGTGATCCACCCACCTCGGTCTGTCAAAGTGCTGGGATTATAGACATGAGCCACCACGCCTGGCCAACATTGTCCTGTAAACATCTAAAAAATATTTATTAAACCCTAAATGTGGCCTCATTAGTTCTTATATCTAGTTTTTTTTCCAAAAGAAAACAAACAAACAAACTGTGATTTCAAATGGGAAAAAAAGGATTAGACATGAAGACAATAACTTCATAGGAAAACTTCCAGGGCAACCAGTTTGATGTACTTGAGAAAAATCTTTCCATATACATCCTTCTGGGTGAGACATAAGACATGATGCATGAGTCTTCCTGGGAGCGCCTATGGAGAAGTTGCATCTTTCTAATTCTTGCCCTATTGACTTTTAATCCTGCCTTTTTGTATAGATATTTGCCTGGTGTTTTCCCCTCTTTGTATCAGGACCTAAAGTACAAGGAAATCTTAACCTAAGACAAACAGAATGTTTCATGAGAATCCAAAGATAACATTTACTAAAGTATCAGAATGTAAAGAACTGCCCAGAACCTGCAGTGCCAAGGGTGGTATTTTGTCCCACGGAGAAGGGATGTGTGCACACGCACATATTTGATTATATTTGAAGTCTGTTATTTTGTGTTTTGTTGTTGTTGAGCCTAAAATAAACAGCCAGGAATGGAATGGTGGAGTTTTAAACATAGTTAAAAGGAACATGGCAGGGAGGATGCATCACCACAAGGCTGGTTTAGGAGCACAATTTTCTAAAGACAAGGGAGGGAGTAGATGACCTTTCCGGATCCCTCCAGTCTCAAGATTTTATGATTCCATGCACGTCCTCTGTCTAGACATGAAATGCGGATGCTTCTGCTTTTATTGCTACAACACGGGTGAAAAGCATAACTGCTCCACCTACAGTCTGATCCTAGAAACTGCTCAGCCTCAGTCAGGAAAAACAACAAAACAGAGCAGGGAAGGGAAAGCCCACTGGAAAGAATGCAATTTCAGAGTCCGTTACAGTGACTATTCCCCAAGAATCTATACTTACTTTTCATCTAGTCTTTCAAAGTGACATAATTTTAATAACAGTGTCTTACAGAGTTATCAATAGTTATTCACTCAAGTATTTAATGTCTAATAGGAAATGCCATTTCACAAGAAAAGGAGGAGACAGAGAATTTGGCCTTTCCTTTGACACGTGGGGTATAAAGACTGGAAGAGTTATGCTAGCTGTCCACAGTCACACAGTGACCACCAAGGCCTGGCACTCTGACTGCCAGTAAAACATAGATCAGAAGATTTCTCAGCTTCCAAGATTGACCCAACCTTGCAATGCTGTCTTCAAATTTTATACCTCACATTCTTTCTGCCTCACTCACAGCTCCTCTGCTCACTCTTCTGTGTCCCAGGACACCTGAACACACCTTGTCCCTTCTGGCTTCCTTACCTTTTTCACCTTTGTCCTCATTATAATCTTCCTCCCATTCCTATAACTCTCCAGTTCCTATGAGGCAGCCCCTTTGTTCCTTCTCAGACATACCAGAGAAAGGTCTGCCCTGAATGCTCTTCTCTCAGATGCCCATGTGGCCTGCTTTTCCTCTTCATTCAAGTCTCTAGTCAGATGTTAGCTTCTTAGAGAGGGCTTCTTAGACTAACCTTATCTGAAATGGCACCTGTGAGTTCTTCCTTCATTATTTTTAAAGGTCAATTAGATCTATATTTTAGACTTGTACTTATCTTGAAATGTAATATGTATATACTAAACAGCACACGAAGCACAAGGCCTTCCTCAACCTGCTGGGGTCCTCCACTTGGCCTTCACCAATGTGGACGTCTTACTTGCCTGACCCAACCTGATGGCTTTAGGACTGAATTACTAAGAAAGAGGAAAACAGGAAGAAGAAGAAAAAAAAACACTTCATGACACCGTAAGTCCCCATTCTTAGTCCTAACTAAGTTCTAAGTTTGGGCCCTTACAGAGGTCTTTCCCTATCAAAAAACACCCAATTTTTAATTGCTACTCAAGTCGCTAGAAGCTTGGCACCCCTAAGGGAGTGAGAACTTCCCATGCTAGCTCCTCACTCAGAAGTCTGATAAACAGATTCCTTAATTTCCTGTAGGATGGTACTTAGAACAACAGAATTTTACAAGGATTATCCATAACTATCCAGTAAGTGATTTGACACTCATCAAGGGCGATTACTTTTTACAACTCCAGCACTGCAATTTCTCTGCATGATATCATTAGCACAGTTCCTTTAGGAGGAATGAGAACACCTGCTTTAGTGTTTTGTCCTTCTCTTAACCTTCTCAACAGAGTTTTTATTTCAGCCTATTCATATGAGTAATTCACCTTTTCTCTTTGAACTTGTTTCTTCCTCTGCAAGTAAATGGTTGAACTCGTGATCCTTGATGTCCTAGATAGGTCTAACCTTTTGTGATTCCATAAAATGTTCTCGAAGAAGAGTTAAGATGTTAGTTATTCACCCCTACCTATGAATGAATCATACAGCTTTAACCTAGAGAAAGAGGTTTAGAGTACGGAGAGTTGAACAGATTTTGATGATCTTCATCACCTGAGGGAAGTAAAATAATTAAGAGGGCTTTAGTTAGCAGAGTTAGAATGAATAATAACAATGGCAACCACCACTTTGCAAATGTTATTTCAGTTCATCTTAACATTGTAGCAATGTATCTTAATGCATAATCACAGGCTATGAAATGAAACGGACCTGAGTTTGAGACCTGAGTTCAAATTCTGATTTTGTGATATGCTTGCTCTGTAATTTGGGGCAAATTACCTTAACCTTTCCAGTCTCATGTGTATTCATCTGTAATGTAAAGAATTTGTCCATAAATTTTTTGGGGGAAGATTAAATGAAACAATGTATGTAAAGGCCTTTGCAGTATGCATTATAAGAAACAGGTATTCAATAATGGCAGCTATTTACAATATTGGAAATGCTTAATCCTTAAACATAAGTTCAGAACCAGTATCTGAACCTGTGTTAATTTTATGCCATATTTCTTTCTGTTAAAGAGTGCTCCCCCAATACACCTTGCCTACTACATAATTTTCTCTTGACAAGGAAGGCTTAACAGAATTTATAGGTTCAAGCTCCCCAGTTTTATAGAAATTTCCCTGTATATCCCTAGCTCATTTTTGGAGTCTCACTCCTTCCCAATCATTGACATAATTTTAACACACAAAACTCAGTAAGTTTGGGAGGCTCAATTTTCTGCCTGCAGAATTAAACTTTGAGGTGGCTTTCAGAAAGCTTAGCATTACAACTATAAGAGACAAGAGTTTATCATAGGGCAGTTGTAGAAGCTTTGGAGTTCCTTAATAGGAACCTAATCTGGGAATTTAGTCATGAGCTCATCATTTTGTTTGCCCAAGTTCCTTGGGACACTTAGAAGCAATCAACCAAACTTACCATACACCTTATTTCCACTAAAATGGTCTGTGCCACAAATACTTGTTCTTCTAAAGCCTTGCCTTCTGTTGGCACTTGATTACAGGTATCTATAGGTGATCTTTTAATAATTGTTTCGCTGTTTTTGTGCACACATGGACTTCCAATACCCCCTTTACCATTGCAAACAAGATCATTAACTTAAAATCTAATTATATAAGAGAAATAATTGCAGATAACACAGGACCAATTGAGAGACCACACTCTTAAGATTCTGATCTCTGCAACCACTTTCAGTGCCAAATTCTGTATCAGTGTTCCATCAGGGAGGCGAGGATTTGAACACAGGCAACTGTGAAGGCTACTTATACGGTCTATGTGCGATGACTGTTCCTGTGTCTGGTGTTGGCATCTGAAGTCTGCAGAGTAGGATGTCAGGAAGGAAAGATGAATGTGAGGTGGGGGAGGCAAGGACAAACTTGGAAGGTTGAGCAGGACAACTCATGACGGTAGACTGGCCTCTTTTTCTTTCTTTCACCATCCCCACGCCTCAAATTTGAGGTGGCATTGTCCTGCATCAGAGGTTGGAGCCCTTCATCATGAAGTTACAGCAGGCCTGGAATTTGGAGAAGCCGAAGGAGGATCAGAAAGGAGCTGCAGCTGCTGCTCAAGCCAATGAAGTGACAACATGTGAGCCGATTGCCACAGTGTTTTTGTGGACTGCTCTATCTTCCCAAGCATATAAAAATGGCTACTGCTCCACTTCCACCTTCTAAATCTCATGCTGTGTACCCCCATCCCATCGTAGCCATGCTAACCTGCAACGACACGTGAAAGTAATTCTGGGAAACAGAGCTCTGGCTCAGGTAAGGTAACACAATTCAAGTCCACCATACCATTAGTCAAAGAAGAAATACCATCAGAAATAAAAAATGCTTTGAACTAATAATAATGAAAACATAACAAAATTTGTGGGATACAGCTACAGCAGTCCTCATAGGAAATGATCTGAGCTTCCATCTTAAGCTAGGGGAAAAAAGGGCAACTTAAATACATAGTAAGTAGAAAGAAAGATACAGGAGCAGAAATTAATAAAATTGAGGCCAGGCACAGTGGGTGGGTCATGCCAGTAATCCTAGCACTTTAAAGGCCGAGGTGAATGGATCACCTGAGATCACGAGTTTGAGACCAGCCTGGTCAACATGGTGAAAACCCGTCTTTGCTAAAAATACAAAAATTAGCTGGGTGTGGTGGTGTGTACCTGTAGTCCCAGCTACTCAGGAAGCTGAAGTGACAGAATTGCTTGAACCTGGGAGGTGGAGGTTGCAGTGAGCCAAGATCATACCACTGCATTCCAGCCTGGGGGACAGAGTGAGACTCTGTCTCAAAAAATAAAAAAATAAAAAAATTAATGAAATTGAAGGCAATCAATAGAGAAAAATCAACAAGGCCACGAGTTGGTGTCTTAGTCTGCCTGTACTGCTAAAAAAATAGCTGAGTCTGGGTTATTTATAAACAACAGAAATTTATTTCTTACAGTTCTGCATGCTTGGTAGTCCAAGATCAAGGCACCAGCAGGTTGGGTGTCTGGCAAGGGCCCAGTATCTACTTCTAAGATGGCACCTTGAACACTGTATCCCCTGGGGATGGGGTCTGGGGGATGAATGCTGTGCCTGCGCGTGGCGGAAGGAATGGGAAACAGGGAGAGGAAGCTCTCTGTAGCTTCTTTTATAAGGACATTAATCCCATTTACAAGGGCAGAGCCCTCATGATCTAATCACTTTCTAAATGTCCCACCTCTGCAAAAAACTTAAAACTGCAATTCAGTTTTAACATATGAATTTTGTGTGACACATTCAGCCTATAGCAGTTGTTTTTTTAAAAGATCAATAAAATTGGGCTTGGTGCAGTGGCTTGTGCCTGTAATCCTAGCATTTTGGGAGGCTGAGGTGGGAGAACTGCTTGAGTCCTGGAGTCCAAGACCAACCCTGGCAACATAGGGAGACCTTGTCTCTACAAAAAAAAAAAAAAAAAAAAAAAAAAAGCCAGGTGTGGTGGCAGGTGCCTGTAGTCCCAGCTACTTCGGAGGCTGAGGTAGGAGGATCGTTTGTTTGAGCCCAGGAGGTTAAGGCTGTAATGAGCTGTGGTCAAACCCCTGTACTCCAGCCTGGATGACAGAGTGAGATCCTGTCTCTAAATAAATAAATAAATAAATAAATAAAATAAGTAAAATTAATTTTATCTCAGACTAATAAAAAAGGGAGCAAACACAGATCATCAATATTAGGAGTTTAATGGAAAATATAACTACTGATCCTATAGGTGTTAAAAGGCCTTACAGCTGACCCGACACCAACGTTTTGTGCACCGGCTGGAGCGGCACAATAAATGCAGCATTTGTGGCAAGACGTTCAAGAAGTCTCACGCATGCACACGGGGAGCGGCCCTTCCCTTGCCTTGACTGCTCCAAGCCCTTCAACTCGCCTGCCAACCTGGCCCGCCACCGCCTCACACACACGGGAGAGAGGCCCTGCCGGTGTGGGGACTGTGGCAAGGTTTTCGCGCAAAGCTCCACGTGAGGCAGCACCGCTTGGTGCATGCCCAGCACCTCCCCTACCGCTGCCAGGAATGTGGGGTGTGTTTTCACTACCCTTACCGCCTGCTCATGCATCGCTACCGTCACACAGGTGAATACCCCTATAAGTGTCGCAAGTGCCCCCGCTCCTTCTTACTGTGCCGGCTGCCGGAGGTGCACCAGCTCGTGGTCCATGCCGGGCGCCAGCCCCACCGCTGCCCATCCTGGGGGGGCTGCCTTCCCCTCCTCACTGCGGCTCTGGGAGCACCGCTGAGAAGCTGCTGCTGCCCAGGCCCCACGGCGCTTTGAGTGTGACACCTGTGGCAAGAAAGTGGGCTCAGCTGCTCGGCTGCAGGCACGCGAGGTGGCCCATGCGGCTCCTGGGCCTAGAGTGGTCCTGGCTAAGGAGCCGCCTGCCCCTCGAGCCCCACAGGCCACTCATGCCCCAGTTGCCTCTCCAGCAGCCCTTGGAGGCACTGCTACGGCATCCCCTGCGGCCCCTGCCTTGCAGCGAATGCAAGAAGCTGTCCAACACAGAGAGGTTACTGCAGATGCACCGGCGCATCCACACAGGTGAGCGGCCGTACCTGAGTTCAGACTGTGGCAAAGCGTTCCGATCACCGCTCCTGCACACAGGTGAGCGGCCCTTTGCCTGTGAAGTGTGAGGCAAGGCCTTTGCCATCTCCATGCGCCTGGCAGAACATCGCTGCATCCACACAGGCGAACCACCCTACTCCTGCCCTGACCTTGGCAGGAGCTACTGCTCCTTCTCCAACCTCTGGAAGCACCGCAAGACCCACCAGCAGCAGCATCAGGCAGGCTGCCGTTGGCCTGACTGTGATGGAGACTGCCGTGGAGACGCTGCCCCTGGTGGAAGCCATTGAGTTCTATCCTCTGGCCGAGGCTGAGGGGGTCCAGATCAGTGGCTGACTCTGTCGGACTTCCTCTTCAGCACCTCCATGCCCTGTTGCCCTGTTGCTGAAGGCCCTCCAGCATCCCCTTAAGCCTCTGTACATAGTGTGTCCCTTCCTCTTCCCATCCCCGCCACCATGTAAGTTCTAAATTGGATTTATTCTCTCCTGAGGGGGTGCTCTGAGGCCCCTGACACACATAAAGGTGCCCCCCACCTTCCACCTCTTAGCACTGGTCACTCCCCCAAAAAAACGGAATGTTACAACCTTATGGCAACAAATGTTATGACTTAAATGAAGTAAACAAATTTCTTGAAAAACAGTGTATCAAAATTGACAAAGGAAGAGATGAAAACAGTCTTTATCTTCTAAGAATTTGAACTCATCAAAAACCTTCCCACAAAGGAAATTACAGGCTTGCTTTTTGGATTGGCAAAGATTCCTTAGGTGGGACAAAAAATCCAATAGCTATGAAAGATAAAAATTGATAAACTGGTATGAATAAAAATTAAACATTTTTTCCTTATCAAAAGATAGTAAGGAAATGAAAAGACCAGCTAAATTGGAGTATATACATCTTGGTAACACATACACCTAACAAAGGATTTGTGTCAATATATAAAGAATCTTATAAATCAGTAACACAAAAACAACCTAATTTTTAAAATGGCCAAAGAACAAATACTTTACAAGATACAAAAAGTTTGAAAAAGAAAAAAAAAGCAGGAGAAGAGGTACTTAACATCATTAGTCACAGAGAAATGCAAATTAAGCCATAGTGGGACACTACTTCACACCCACTAGAATGTTTACAAACAAGGACTGACAGTACCGTTAGTGAACACGTGGGAAAAATGGAATTCTCATCATTGGTAACAGGAAGGTAAAATGGTACAACTACTTTGGAAAATAGTTTCACAGTGTTTCATAAAATTAAACACATACATATATATATCTTCCCTATGACCCAGCAAATCCAATAGATATTTACCAAGGAGAAATAAGAACATATATCCACACAAAGACTTGCGCACAAATGTTTGTAGCAACTTTATTCATAATAATCCCACACTGGAAATAACACAACTATCCATCAGTAAATATGAAAACAAATAGTGGTATACTACAATGAAATACTATTCGGCAATAAAAACAAAACAATTACAGACATATGCAACAGCATATATCTCTAAAAATGTTAAGCTAAAGAAACTAAACACAAGAGTACATACTATCTGATTTAATTTATATGATATTCTGAAACAGGGAAGAAAATAACCTCCCTGTAACATAAGGTGGATCAGTGGTGACCTAGGGCTGGGGAGAATAACTGCAAAGGGAAAACAAATTTATTCTGGCAAGAAAATGTTATTTATCTTGATTGGGGGTGTACACATTCATCAAAGCTCATTGAATTCTACATTAAAAATGGCTACACTTAATTGTATGTAAATTATCCTTTCATTAGGTTGATCCGAAAGAAAAAAATCCCAATAAAGGGGTAGACAAAAGTCACCACACCAGTGTCTGTCTTAATATTTGAATGTGCACTAAATTTCTAGGTTTCTATTTGTTTGATAGCACATGTCAGGGGGCCAAGTCTCCATCTAAATAAAATGGCTTAATGAGTTAAAGTATAATAGAGGAAGATACACATATATATATTTATTTATTTATTTTTAGAGATAGGGTCTTGTTCTGTCACCCAGCATGGAGTGCAGTGGTGCAAGTATAGCTCATTGCAGCCTAAAAGAGGAAGATATAACAAAACTATTCAAGAAATGAGTAAAAGCCTATGGTATAAATGCTTTTAAATTGAGTGATTAGCTTTTGATATGCTATTTTGTGTTTATGTTAGAATTGTGAGTTGTCAAGTGTTTAGAAAAATCTGTCAAGTACACAAGTCTGCCTTTTTGGTAGTTGGATCAAAATATTAAGTCTTTTATCAAATGTTTAAGAAAATGTGATTCATAAAATATGTAAGGGTATTAAATGTCCAGGATAATTGGAACTTAAAAACTGTTAAAGAAATGGGAATGTAATTTCTCATTTTTAACAAATTTACAGTACTTATAAGATCTCCAAGTTAAGCTTAGAGATTTTAAAAATGCTATATTTTAAATGTATTTTAATAAAGCAAATATTAAAACAAATATTTATAAGTATTTTTCTTTCCATACCAAAAACCTGCTTTGACAATAAAGCTTGTTGACTCATGGTTCAAACACTTCCTGCCTTTATTTTTCTTTTTTATTTTTTGAGGCAGAGTCTCACTCACACCAGGCACCAGGCTGAAATGCAGTGGCGCGATCTCGGCTCACTACAACCTCCGCCTCCCGGGTTCAAGCAATTCTCCTGTCTCAGCCTCCCAAGTAGCTGAGACCACAGGCGCGTGCCACCATGTCCGGCTAATCTTTTTGTATTTTTAGTAGAGACGGGGTTTCACCATGTTGGCCAGGATGGTCTCGATGTCGACCTCGTGATACGCCCGCCTTGGCCTCCCAAAGTGCTGGGATTACAGGCGTGAGCCACCGCGCCCGGCCCACTTCCTGCCTTTCTTAAGAAATTTATTCTGCTTTCCAGGAAGGTATGTTTTTTCTATTTCATCTACAAACCTTGTAGACTGGCCTTATGGTTTTATAGTAATACAAAAACACACAAAGTGAAGTGTTTTTTAAATGAAATCATGTAACAACAAATAATGGATGTATTTTACTACTCTTACAAAGATAACTTACAGTAAATAATGTTAACAATGTTAGTTTAATTTATACGAGTTTTCTCTGTACCCTCTATCTCTATTTCACCTAAATGTCTTTCACCCTCCTATTTTAAGGTGAAAATATCTAGGCTTTTGCCCCTGCAACTGATTTCTATTGAGGGCCTACCGAGGTATAATGACAATAATCATGGAATCTAGAAAGAAAAAGCATTAAGCACAATTTACATGAACAGTAGCTTCAGTTAACATTTAACTGGATGCTTCTAACTTATTTAATCTTACTGGATAGGCAGTGTTTTAATCAATTTACATGGAGAAAGCACGATCATGCAATTTGCAAGTGACAGAGCCCTATTTAACTCCAAAGCTCTTGTTCCTCTGAGATGAAGTTATAGATGAAACTCCTAGGTTTGCCCTTTCTTGATGTAACCAACTAATATCTTTGAGGATCTTTTTCCTTTTACCCACGGTACTGTGTTAAGTGCTGAGTATACAGATTCATTCAACCCTCTAACCAGTTCTTATATAACTGATTCATCTGTGGTCAAAATCTGGAACACTGGTAGGGTTTGTTTCCAAAGGGTTATGACTGAGTGATAAAAAAAGGAGTTTATCTTTGATGTAGGGATCATCTTTGATTTCTTGTTACGTCCCCTTTTGACCACTCCAAGGCACTTAGCAGATGTCAGCTAATGAATAAATGAGAAACAAACTGTTGGCTAAAAAGACAGCATCAGAAGAGATTTAAAATTTGTACCTAGTGCAGTGCTTGGCACCTGTCAGGGATTTATTAAATATATATTGAAGAGAATGACATTTCTGCCATTTTATCAATAAATTCAACAAAGTATTTATTGAACCTTAACCACATCTTGGGCATTTTTTAAGGTTAAGTGGTTTAATACAATGATGATTCAGACATAATCTCTACTTCCAAGGAATCTGGCATCTAGAATAGGTAAGGCACACATAAAAATAATAGGTGATAGCGGTAAGTGCTGAAATAAGACTCATTCAAGTGTTATGAATTTGAAGAAGTTAGGAATATCAGGAGTGGAAGTTTCTTCCCCCTTGTCTTATTCCATTTGTACTGCTTTAACAAAGTATCTTCAACTGGGTAATTTATAAATAATAGAAATTTATTTTCTTACAGCCCTGGAGGCTGAGAAGTCAAGGCTAAGCACCAGTGGGTTTGGTGCCTGCTGAGTCCCCAGTCTCTGCTTCCAAGTGGTACCCTGTTGCTGGGTCCTCACATGTTAGAAGAGACAGAAGGGCTGAACAGCTGCCTCACAACTCTTTTTAAATCATTAATCCCAGAGCCCTCATGACTTAATCACTCCCTCAAGGTCCTACCTCTAAATGCTATTACACTGGCGAATAAATTTCAACATATGAATTCTGGAGGACACATTCAGACTGTTGCACCCCTCAAGTTGGTAAGTGTCTTTTTTGAATATCTTTTTTTTCATCCTCTGTGCGGCAATCTCATGATTTCAAACTTCTCTTCTATCTGGGTTCATCCCAAATACCTTTGTTCTCAGTTGTCTCCCTGGTTTCCATCTTTTACCCAGACCCCCTTTCTATATAAATCACCTGCCTGCACTGTAAACGCCATGTATCAAAAAACTGGACTTGTAATTCTCTTCTAAATCTGTCCCCAGCTTTTAGAAGATGGGAAGAAAACATGATACAGGGGAATGAGGAAATTCACACTCAGTAATGCAGAGACAGGAAGGAAGACAAAGACTCAGTCTCCAGGTTTCTGAAAGATCTTCTCGAGCCATATCCACCCACTTCTCAATTTCTACCACAAAAGTAGAAAATGTAACCTTGATTTTCACTTTCTGTCCTGTAACTATAAAAGGTTTCAAAGTCACCTGTAGAAGGTAATTCTGGTCTTCACTTCCATGAATATTCTCTGACTTCCTCTAATAGAAAATAGGAGAATGTGGTGGTAGTGTATATTACAATGTTAGGACTACTTAACATAACACTCCTTTAAAAGACCAGAATTTGACATGGGTGAAAGGGCAGAGGCAAGTTTGATTATTCCTAACACCTATGAGGAAGCCTCTGTCTTCCTCAAAGGAAGCTGTTCTTTCTTCTCTATTAGCTATACAGGAATAAGAATCTAGAAGAAACTTTAACATTCATATTGGAGTTATGGAATTAAAGACACTAAGACGATTAGTGTATGGATAACTTGAAATACTTTATGGCTCAATCACCACTTCAACATCAAGAAGGGGGAATAAATAACACAAATATGGCAAACTGGCTACTGCCCAAGAAAATGGTGACCCTTTCTTTCCAGGCACACAGCTGGACACATTTTCCAAAACCTCTCTAGGTGGGCCATAGGACTGAGTTCTGTCCAAAGGAACACGGGCAGAAGAGATATGCACCACTTCCAGGCCTGACCCATAAACATTTTCCACGCAGACTTTTCCTTCTTTCCCTATGTGCTCCTTCAACAAAGAGGGCTCTATGGACTGAGAGAAAGGCAGAGCCCCAAGAGAAAGGAGCCTGGGTCACAGAATGACTAGGTGGAAAGCTGTCCACTGACCACAAACATCCACATGGGACATTATATGAGAGAGAAACAAACCTTGGAAGAGTTACTTAACTTCTTTGGGTCCTAGTCTCCTGGCAAAGAGGAAAAGCTCAATAAACATTAGCTGTCCTTATATTAGGAAACAAAGTTTACTTTTCCTTAATTTCCTTTTCTTGGGCGAGGTGGAGCACTGGGAGCAGGTGGGATTAGTGAAAAGCACTAAATGACACTTGCCCATTACAAAATACTAATTGGTCCATCTAAATAAGACGACACTGTGACAATAACTCAAAGATTAATTTTCTTCTGGACCCCAGACACTAGATTTTATGACTAGTTTCTTGTTAAAACACTCAAATCTAGTTAAAATGTGAAATATAAACAGAATGTGGTACCCGGTTTTTTCTCCCCTTGACACTGAGTATCTGGGGATGTTCTGAAACACATTTAACAATCCACATCATTTCTGTGGCTTCAAATTGGCACAAAATCTGTACAAAGAATACTTTGTGCTGTTATAATATTTAACTAATACAGTTTAATTATAATGATCAACTTTTATTGATTTTACATAAATAGCTTATAGAATGCCTTTACAAACTACGTTTTTGCAAGGTATTTATGTTACAACACACATTTCCAGTATTTGTTAAATCTTTTTTACAGAGGAAGTAGGGAAAAGTGAGGGGAGAAGAGGAGCAATACAATTTTAAAACTAATCATCAGCAATGGGCCTAGGTATTTGGCAATTATTTCCTTTTACAAAAAAATCACAGGTTTGTAACTCTGAAATATCAAAAGTGCAGTGCATCAATTTAACTAAACAATCAGTAGTGCCTAATATATTATTTGGGCATCAAATTTCTCTTTCTAAATACATCCAGATTCACATATTTTTACTCTTATTAAATAATGGTTTTAAATAATAACCATCACAATGTTTAGTTACATAATCCTAGATCTGGATTAAATCATGGTGGTATTGATATTTTTAAATTCCAATTTATTTATTCATCACTAAAATGTAACAGAGGACAGTGTGCCCAGAAAATGAGCCTCCTAAGTATAGGAAGACAACAGTCTTATAATACCTGCCATCAATTAGGTCATTTACATACCCTCTAATGTAACAGAATTTTTTTTTCACACTGATGTTCTGACTTGAATGAAGTACTACAAGTCATTGTTCTCATACCAACACTGAAGAATTAACCACTCCTGAAACAAGAAGCAGTCTTTATATTAGTATTTCTTGAATGGTGCTTAGTCTTGGTATCATTAAGCACAATGATTCTTAACAAAAATCGGTGGATTAAGGCAAATGGATATAGCCTAGTCCCCTCAATGATTTATTCTCTATCTTATTTAAAATTGTTGTTGAGACTATACAAACTACAGATCTGCTGCTGGAAAGACAAAAGTTGTCCCCTGGACAACATCTGGCATTTTAAGCATGAGATTAAAATCCTGGTGGTCACAGCATCTTCTCCTGACCTATGCTTATGATCATTCCTCAGCAGTGCCCACAGGGCTGATTTCCAAATGATATCGTTTACTTACTATGTATCCTGGATGTATGTAGATTATTTTTTCCGTATTAAAAAAAGACATATGATATTCCCTTCTTCGTCCTTACTTAAGAATAATTGGGCAATAATCTATTCAGTCTTCGTAAACTCTCCATTGAATAATTTTTCATTCTTACAACCATTTCCTGCACGGCTGCTGCACTTTCCTTCTGTCATGTTCTTCACATAACTGAGTGGTCCCTTCCCCTCAAAGGAGGAAGGATTTTTGAATGAGCCTCCAATCCTATCCCACAAAGTAAAATATTGTCCATAATTATAGTCAAACAACATATGGTGGTCTGTATGATGAGCTGAGCCATTAATAAATGGCTGTAAGATTTGGGGGACACGAAAATCACCATCATGAATGGAAATTGTCCAGATATTAACCAGGATGTACAGACTTAAATAAACCACTTTGTGTAATGGAAAGATAAAAGGGTATACATGGTAAGGCAGACTCTGAAGAAAGCCATCGACAGGGTGAAAGGCGTGACTTGCAAATGGAGTAGGAATCTTCCAAACATGGTGAGGTTTATGTAGGTGCTACAGAAGAAAAGGACACAATTAGCACCACAAACTTTACCCTGTACAACATTCAACCTAGCTTCTCATACTCATGTTGTGGAAACAACCTAACTAAAAAGTCCTGTAGAAATCAGCAAAATGATTTTATAAAATGCCCTTCTTCTTTGCCCTAAAATAGTACAATTTTTTATGGATTTATGGGTCCAAGTGCAGTGGTGTTCCATGGATATACTGCATAGTGGTGAAGTCTGGGCTTTTAGTGTATCCAGCACCTGACGCTTAAACAATAACACACTGTACCCAACAGGCAGTGTCTCGTCCCTCACTCCTCTCCCATCCTCCCACCTTCCAGAGTCTCAAATATCTATTATTCCACTCTGTGAGTCCACGTGTACCTATTGTCAGAACAGAAGAATTTTAAGACAGCCCCTTAGACCCATAAAGAAGAATATGAAAAAAATGCACCCTGTACCTGTTATGATTATGGCTACTTAGACATTTAATATGGTTAGAGGAAATTCTTAGAAACAGAGAACAGAATTTATAATCATATATTGCTGAAATGTGTAACTTTTTTTCTCTTTTTCCCACAAGTGACTTACCTTATATACCAGTCTATGATGAAGGCCTCTGTGAATCCAGTAGATGAACATGTCAGTGAAAAAGAGGAAAGATATTACACTAACAACGAGTTCAAGCAATCCTAGATAAGAAAATGGGAAACAGAAGAATCAAAACTCAGCTCCTAGGATTAGAGTTCACTTTTCACATGTCCATCTAAGTGCAAAATCGGATCCTAGCCTCAAACACTATCAATGATTTGTTTTGGCTAATTCAATATATTATAAATTAATCTCTCCTGACTTCCTAGAATCCAGTCATTTCATTTCCCTCTCATAAGTACTTGAAATTTTCTACCTAAAGTACTTCTTAATTAAACTATAAAGATATTTATGAGACAGGATACTCCTAAGACATCTTTATATTTAAATCTCTGAGAATAATCACTTCCTTCATATTAATCTTCCTAAAACCTATCATCTTTACATATTCTCTCCCTGCTTAAAAGGTACTTTCCCCAAAATACTTTAAATTTAGCATTTATTCCATACTCCAACCCTTTCGGATCTTTCCAACCTCATCATTCCTGTATTTCTGCTCTAACCAGACAGGTTTACTCAATGTCCTCTCTACGTCTTAGAAGTCTTACCTCTGTATCTTTCCTCATAGGGGTCCAACAACCTAAAATACCCCTCTCCCTTTATTTTTACTCATAATCATATCCATTTTTCAAAGCCTAGCCAATTTATTATCCTAGTATATAATTTTTTGTTTCCTCTTCTAAATAAGTAACTTATTACTTAATGAGCAGGAATGCTGGTGC
This sequence comes from Cacajao melanocephalus, assembly GCA_963573385.1. NCBI lineage: Eukaryota > Metazoa > Chordata > Mammalia > Primates > Pitheciidae > Cacajao > Cacajao melanocephalus. Next base: position 49,641 of record CAUYLG010035985.1, read on the forward strand.
CAGCAAGCCTGAGTTCAGGTCTCAGATCTGCCACCTACTTGTTACTGAAACTTTAAGTACCCCTCATTGACTCATCTATAAAAGGAGCATAGTGATAGTACCTATGTCATAGAATTATAGGAAAACAAATGGATTGATATTTGTGAAGAGCTGAGAACTGTCACCGACACATATCAGCCTTCAATAAATAAATACTATGATTCTTGCTTTATACATACCAGATCCTAGAAATGTATCTTGAAAAATTTTCAAAATTTCATAAAAGTTTAGTCACTGCAGGACTGTTTATAATACAAAAAAGAGTAATGATCTGAAGGTCTAACAATTAGGTATCATTTCCATAACTTATGAATATCCACACAATACTATGACTAATATATTACATAATCTCAATATTTATTGGCATGAAAATATAACCATATAAGTTGCTAAGCGAAAAAAAAATTAAGAGTCCAAATCACTATGCACCTCAGGACTTCATGTGAAATGTAAACAATGAAGTATATAGGCACAGAAAAGTGGGTGGACAGATGCCAAAAGAGTTACAGTTTCTAAGATGCAGAATAATGGATTTTAAACATCTGTATTTTCTAACTTTCAGCAATTATCATAAGCTACTCAAGTTATTTTATTTTTTTAGAAGTTGAATTCAATAATTAATAGAATACAAATGCAAGTACCCATCTCTGATCACACCAATCTTCCACCAGACACAATCTCATCTACAACAGACTTTAAAATTGATAGAAAAAAGTAAAGAAATGCACACATGGCAAGACATGAATACGTGAAAATAGAACATTGAAAACAACAGAATAATTTGTAATTATTTTAAAAGATGAAAAAAAAAGAGGCAGATTTATTTTTTTAAGGAAACTAACCTGTGCTTAGACTACTCTCTTCCTGACACTCATATTATTTACTTACCATATGGAAATTCTCCTAGGTCATCATGTAATTTGCTATAACCTCTTATCTCCAGCAGGAACAGTAAAACAGTAGGTATACTTATCCATGGCAATGCCTGGACAGTAAACTTAATCTCTCGACGGACTTGATTCTGAAAGCAAAATTTCCAATACTTAAAAATCACAAAGTCTGTGTTAAAGAAAACTAGCATAGAACTGTTCTGGACTTGATTTTTAAAATCTCTTTTACATGAAGGGGCTTACGTCCAAACTGTTTCTATTAAAATTTTAAATACATGAAAATTGGTATGTAACAAAATCATTCCTTTTGTACTGAGAAAATGCAATAAGTATTTAAAATTATGAAACCTTTTTTTTCCTTCCCATAAAATCTGTATTCTAAACTTCTATTTATGGAATAATCATTTATTTCATAATTAACTTCCATCCCCAATCCTATCTTTTTTTTTTTTTTTGCTGTTCAGTCCTTGGAGTCACTGACAAGTACAAATAACTGAAACTTAAGAATGATTGTAAACAACTTTAAAACTACTGAGTTTGAATCCCCTATCTAGCCAAAACACAAAACATGGTAAAAAACATTTCAGTTTGTGAAAGTCATATATTAAAATAATTACGTAAATATATGCATTTATTTATTCATCAATATCAGCATAGAAATGCTCCAATATGCATCTAGCAAGATAAGATACTATACTTATAGTTTTATTAAAAAGTTAGATTTGTTTAAATTAATGGAGAGATGGGATTAACCCTCATGATAATATCTAACCCATTTGTGTCTCTACAATTTTATTTAATGGTTACATATAATCTGCATAATCTAAAAAAATCTCAGAAATACATCATATTGTTATTTTTACTGTAATAGTTAGAAAATAGGTTAAAAAAATTTCATACCTTTAAAAATTGTGGATGTTTCATTAATGCATGATCAAAGACAAAATAATAGCTCAATGTTGCACAGAAGAAATAAAGGATGTAAGCACCAACATTTGCTACAATCAGAAGACTAATAGCTTGTCGGAAGATGTCATCTTCTGGCCATGTAGCTGGATATATGTATGGTGTAAAAAAATAATAATCTGCAACACTGAGTACAAGGTCCATCGCTTAGCCCCTAAAAGATAAGCATGTGTGACAATTACTTACCATGTCTACATTTTTCCAAGCAAACACTTTTCAGAAACTCCGTATCTGAAGTTCCTGATTTAAAAACAATCACACGTAGTATATCTGCTGCTATCAGAATCCCCTAAATGCCATCTTTAGAGCCAGAAGGGATCTTCGATATCATCTCTAGTCTAATCTCTTTACATTATGTATAGGGATACTAAAGTTCAGTCAGAGAAACCGAGGCCAAGGAAAGGTCATCAAGCTGCTAAGTGCCACAAGCCCAGATTGAACTCCATTTCCGTATCCTTCCCTACTGCATCCTATGGCAGCATGGCAAGTAGTAAAGGTGGGAATGCAGGGACTAAGTACTCAGACAAATAGTTTCCTCTTTCAGCTACAAGTTTTAGCTGCATCTCTCTCCTTCAAGGACTCATAGTTCAGAGATTTTTGCTTCAGTGCTGACACCTAAGACAAATTCCAGAAAAGATATCCATGCTGCCACCATATCCGTAGAATTGGGACTATCTGTTCTTCTGACACTCCAATAGATAGAACAAAGGAAGATGTATTATTGGTGTTAAGAACTAGAATACATTTACTTCTCTCCCTCTAATAATATTCCTGAGCAGGAGTTGGCAAATTGCAGCCCATGGGCCAAACTTGGAGGCTGTTTTGTAAAAATCTTTATAGAACACAGCTATACCCAGATGTTTATATATTGTCCATGGCTGCTTTTCTACTACAAAGGCAGGCTTGTATCACTGGAACAGAGACAGTATGGCCCACAGAACCAAAGGCATTTACTACCTGGCCATCGACAGTTTGCCAACTCCTGTTTCAGATGCTTAAACTCTAAAAAGCTTTAAACAATTCAGTAAATATTTAAGTCCACTCTATACTTTTGGTCCTGTTACAATACAATTTGGTGATATTATGGTCAGCTTTTGTGATCTGACTATGGAATCAATCATTTATGATCTACTCACTCATTCCTCATTGCACTGTTCAAACAAGAAAACGTGCTCAGAATCTAAAACGTCTCTCCCTTAGAACCGAAATCTCTTAACAAGAAGCCAATCTGCAAATTGCCTACCCACAATAGATTTCAGGTGTTCAAATGGCCTTTATCTCCTACATATTGGGCCTCATTAATAAATATCAATTGATGAAATAAAACGGCCCATAGGTAAAGAAAATTCTGAAAATACTTACTTACTTCTTTGTAGCCTATTTCCTCCACTCCACTAGATTCCCTATGAGATTTCTCCACTAAATCCCCACAGGGATTTAAGAAGTTTCTTAAAAAATAATACACACATACTTCAAAATGAGAAACCAGTAGGAAAAGATACACAGTGGAGTCTTGCCTCCATCCATGTCACTGTAAACCACACCATCATTTCACTTCCACATCTCTGGGTGACCATATCTATCCATTTCCTGAGAATCCTTACAGTGTTTGTTAATGTAAGATGGAACAACTACAAATTTTTCTCTCCTTCCTTACAAAATGTGGCACACTATATATACTGTGAAGTTCCTTTTTTTTTAACTGAATATATATCTTGGAGATCTTTCCATCTCTACATAAAGATCATGCTCCCCCCTTTTTTGTTTTTAATGAAACAGGTTTATTGAGATACAATTCACATACCATAAAATTTGCTATTTTAAAGTATATGATTCACTAGTTTTTTAGCATATTCTCAGAGCTATCCAATCATTACCACTATCAAGTTTCAGAACATTTTCAGCACCCCAAAAAGAAACCCCAACGCTACACTGTCGAGCTTCTTAGATGTGTAAAGTTTTTCAACAAATTTGGTGATTCTGGGGCCACTCTTTCTTAAACTTTCTATGCATTTCTCTCTTCTCCTTTTGGGACTCTTATTATGTTTATGTTGAAATGCGTGATGGTGATCCCCCAAGTCTCTGTTCATATTTCTTCATTTTCTTTCTCTTCCCAGCTATATAATCTTAACTGACCTATCTTCAGGTTCTGTGTTCTGTTGGCTCAAATCTGCTGTTAAGTAAGACAGTTCGTTTCAATCACTGTACTTTTCAACTCTTGTGTTTTCATTTGGTTCTTTTTAAAATAAATCTTATCACTTTTTGATATTCTCTACTTGGGGAGAAACTGTTCTAATATTTCTTTTTATGATTTAAACATGGTGTTATTTGTTATCTAAACATGGTATTCCTTACTATTTGTTATAAACATGATGTTCCTTAGTTCTTTTCTAACATATTTGTAGTAGCTGATTTAGAGTGTTTGCCCGGTAAGCCCAACATCTGGGCTTTCTGAGAGACAGTTTCTACTGACTGTCTTTTTGTGTGTACAGGCCATACTTTTCCGTTCGTGTTTTGTAACATTTTGTGGAAAATGGAACACTTTAAGGAATATGATGGGGTAACTCTGGAAATCAGATTGTATGCATCACCGCCCACCCCGCCCCAGGGCTTTAAGCTGCTGCTGTTGCTGTGCCTTAGGTGACTCTCTGGACTAATTATGTACCTGTTTTCTTTGTTGTGTCCACCTACAAGTCTCTTACTAATAACTGGAGGGATTTTCTTAAATGCCTTGAACCAGTTAAGTCCCCCAGCATTTGCCAAGATGCTGTGTTGGGCCATGCTTTCAGTACGTCTGTCGTCAGTCTAAAACTCTGACTGGCCTGAACTTTCTGCTTGCATAAACCCTCAAGGTCAGCCAAAGAAGAGAAATTAGGGCCTTCTCCCCTTTCTTGGGTATGGGCAACAGCCCTTCTCAAGGGAATCATTCTAAATTCTCGGGAAAATATCAGAGCTTTTCAAAGCTCCCTATGGATATCTCATTTCTCAGTATCCCTTTTTAAGTATTTTTGGCCAGGCTTTTGTTAGTGTCGGCTCATAACAGTGCCTCTAAGACCTGTTATATTAAATGATTCTTCCTGACAAATACCCTGGGGCAGGACAACACTGAGCAAGCTCTAAGACAGGTCATATAAACACAAGCCTTGAGAACTGCCAGAGAGGTCAACTGGTGATGATTCTCTGGGTTGTGGCCTTTGGTGGGACTGCAAACCTGTTCTGTACCTTCCATGGTTGCTAGGTTGCTGTTTTTCATAGTTACTGTGTTGTAAGGCTTAGTTTTCAAGGCTACCATGGAGCTAGGGAAAGGGGGATGGAAAAAGATGAAAAATGCCACAAAGGTAATTGTTCTCACTGAGATTCAACCATTTTTCTCAAATAAAGGCTGCTAAGATTATTGTAAAGCTTTAACTTGTGAAGTTTTAATTTCTAGAGTTCTAAAAAAGCCAATTCTGACATCTTCTGTCAGTGTTTTGTTGCTTTTTATGAAGAAGAGATTTTCAGAGATTCTTACTCTGCTATTCTGGAAGTCACCATCTCTTCCTTTTTTTATAGTACAGGTCTACTACCATTCTTAATTAAAACATTTGGCATCAGATGTATTTCAGAATTCAAAATTTCTATGAATACATTTTGCAAAGGTCAAAATTCACCCTGTCCTTAACACATCAAATATTTGTGTGTGTTTTTAAAAATTATTTATTTATTTAGAGACAAGGTCTTGCTCTGTCAATCAGACTGGAGTGCAGTGGTATGATCTCAGCTCACTGCAACCTCCGCCTCCCAGGCTCAAGTGATCCTTCCACCTCAGCCTCCTGAGTAGCTGGTACTACAGGTGTGCACCACCATGCCCAGCCCATTTTTTTTTTTCGAGATAGACTCTCACTCTGCCACCCAGGCTGAAGTGTAGTGGCGTGATCTTGGCTCACTGCAACCTCCGCCTTCTGGGTTCAAGTGATTTTCCTACCTCTGTCTCCCGGGTAGCTGGGACTACAGGTGCCCACCAGCCACCAGCATTTCTTCAACATCAGCTTCTCCGGACATATTTATGGTTTTGGCCATTAAATGTACGGTATAATTAAAGAGATTAGGTATCATCATCTCATTAGTGATAGAAAATAAGTATCTACAGGTTCATTGTCAAACCCCATTGTCAGCTAAAATGTTAAACATTTATTATTGCTGATTTATCAACATCATTTCAAGTATTAAGTAATTTTGAAAACAGGATCTTTAAAACTGAAGTCTTAAAAGAAGTTTGGATTCCTAGGCGTCCCTTAACTGTGCAAGCAATACACTAGATTTTTCCCAGAGTGTAACACTCCTTGGAGAAAAAGGTTGTATTCTGGCCAGGCATGGTGGCTAAGACTGCAATACCAGCACTTGGGAGGCAGGCTTATTGCTTGAGCTCAGGAATTGGAGAACAGCCTGGGCAACACAGTAAAATCCCATTTCTACAAAATATAAAAAAATTAGCTGGGCGTGATAGAACAGCCCTGTGGTCCCAGCTACCCTCAGAAGGCTAAGGTGGGAGGATTGCTTGAGGAGTTCAAGGCTGCAGTGGGCCATGATCATGACACTGCACTCCAGCCTGGGCAACAGAGCAAGACCCAAAGGAAAAGACTGTATTCTGGTCACAGTGAGGGAAAAGTAAATGATAAAAAGTTTTTATCATAACATACAGCTGAGGAGAATGCATAACAAAGCTGTCTAGAAATACTAAACTTTTCAATTGACTCTGTCCATACTTTTAGAAATTTTTCACCACACTGCTTCCTAAATTTCAAATTCTTCCTTGTTAATACTAACATACATCCTTCAGTAGCAGTTCTTTATATATGCCAGCTTTTGTCATGATCAACAAAGAAACCAGTGGCATCTGTTTACTTCCTATCGTGAAATCCACTTAACCAAAACATGGTTTGAATCTTCACTTTCGGTCCTGTGTATTATCTCCCTATTTTTCATCGATTCTGAATCCTTACTACCACTATAAAACATCCACAATCTGTTTTTCTATTCTTTAAGTCACATACGGTGGTAGTTCCCACACTCCCACGTTCAACCCAAAGTAACAAAACAATAAACAACACGAGAAATACCTGGTAGGTGTGCCAAGACATGACGGGCACCCCAGTCAGCTGGAGTCAGAATTTGTCATCAAATGAGTTTGACAGCTGAACTTAAAGCAAAAACAAAACAACTTTTTGTTTCTTCAGGGCTTTCTAGACTTCCAAATTGTGACTAGGGACTCTGGACTTGTGTCCCTTTGTGTGAGTTCGGCTGAATTATGTCTAATGCAGTGTTAGATATGTGTTTACTTAACACGTATCTAGATATTTGGATAGGTTCCAATGTTTTGCTATTACAAATAATGCTACAATGACAAGCCCTGCATTAGGCAGATTTCTAAAACCAAAAGAGCTGAGCCAAAGAGTTATGCACTCAGAACTTTTGTAGATACTTCTAAATTTCTCTCCATAAGGGCTGTAACTACTTCACAGTCCTCAAATGATGTAGGATAGTACTTTACCTATTTCTTTACAATCTTACTCACAGGGGATATCATCAAACTTCCACATATTCATCAGGAAAGAAGGGCTATCTCGGGATATACTTGATTTGAATATATATTATGAGTAAAGGTGAGCATCATTCCATATATTTAGAATAATTTATTTTTTTCCTGCATTTATCTATTTTTATCTTTTGTTCATTTTCCCACTGGGTTTTTAGTATCTTTATAAAAGTCAAATTCTAGAAGCTCCTTATATATTAGGGAGTTTAGTGGTCCTTCATTTATGGTATGAATTATAAACATTTCCTCACTTTGTCAGGGAAAGAAAAATTTAATCAGCACCAAATGCCAGATATTAACATATATCCCTCATCATACATGCCATTGTTAATTCATTCAAATAAGAACTTATTAAGTATTAAGCACTACACTAGGTACTGAGCATACAAACATTAAAAAGACACAGTCTAAATCAGTCTTGAAGGTAAGGCAACTACAAAAACAATTATATAAATATGACACGTGCTGTAATACAGATATATATGCAAATTCTATAAAATCAGCAAAGACAACACAACTATCTCAGTTGGTAAAAGGCTTCCTAGTGAATATGACATTAGATTTGGACACTGAAGGATATCATCAGAAAAAGGTTAGGGATAGCCATTCCAAAGAGAAGTCACATCTGCAAAGCAAGGGAAGAGCATGGTGTATTCACGCCTCACTGGGAATGGTTGCTGGGCGTTAGGGTGATAGGGGTGGAGCAGAGGGAAAAACGTGTTAGGGAATGGACTTGTAAAGGACATTGCTGTTAGACTATGTATGGAGGGATCTGTTACCCTGCTGAGGAATCTGGACTTTCTTTCACACACTATGAGGAGACACTAAAGATTTCTGGGGAGAAAAAAGAGATACAATTAGACCCATATTTCATAAAAACCACTGCATTAGAAATCTGGAGTACTGGGCCAGGTGAAGTGGCTAATGCCTGTAATCTCAGCACTTTGGGAGGCTGAGGTAGGAGGACTGCTGGAAGCCAGGAGTTCGAGACCAGCCTGGGCAACACAGTAAGACTCTATCACTACAAAAAAAGAAAGAAAAGAAATACGAGTTATCGGTGAGAAGAAGGGAGACTAGCTTGGTTGTTCCTGTGGTAGACTAACCCAGAGAAAATGACAGCCTGACCTCAGGCAGTGGCTGTTAGATTAGCCAGCAGAGATTTCACAAGTAAAAACATCCACAGGATTTGGATAATCTACAGATGCTGGAATATGAAAGACACAAAAATCTAGCATGACTGAGATTTTAGCTGGTCTGAGTAGATGGTGATGTCATTATAACTGTAATAGTGGATACTGGCAGAGCTAGCAGATTTGGGCAGGGTAGGAATAGGGGATAGGTAAGGAATGATGGTGTGAAAGGAAAACAAATTTTGGGACGCCAAAATCACTAAGCTAAGAGAAAAGTCAAGCTAGGAACTATGTCAGGCAAACCTGCCTCCCATTTTATTCCTAAGTAAGATAGTTAAAAAAGAAGAAGCCACATCTCTCCCTCCAAATTTGCCCTCAGACAATTCCTTTGTGGACAAAGGACAGACAGAACTCAAAGTCATCCCTCTGAGGCTCACCGGAGACAAATGCATATCTGATTGATTCCTCTGCCCTACCGTTTATGTAAAAATGAAGATTTACTGAGCCAGACTAAATTGTGTATGCAGTGGAAAGCTCATCAAGGACTCAAAAGAATGCAACCTTTGTCTCTTATCTACTTACAACCTGGAAGCCTCCACTGTGAGTTGTCCCCGCTTACCAGACCCAACCACTGTACATCTTACACATACTGATTGATGTCTCATGTCTCCCTAAAAAGTATAAAAGCAAACTGTATCCCGGACCACCTTAGGCACATGTTGTCAGGACTTCCTGAGGCTGTGACATGGGTGCATCCTTAACCTTGGCAAAATAAACTTTCTAAATTGACTGAGACCTGTCTCAGATATCTGGAGTTCACAATGGGTTCAATGTAGATCTTAAAATCTAATTATCTGTGGCTCATCTTATATCCTAGACATAAGCAATAGACCACACGTAAACATAAATGTGAAGCTCACAAGCGAGGCTAGTTGTATACAGGTAGTAGTTGAAGTTATAAGGGTGAGGACTGTAAAGGGAGATGGTGTAGCAGGGACAGTGTACTAAGTACGTAGTACCAGAGGAAGAGAAACATTTAATAATTGAAAAGGATATTGCTACATCAGAATAAAGGTTAGTAAGAGTTGATGAAGCAATCTACATGTTCCCTACAGTGCCAGGTAGCCCTAATTCAATACAATACCTAGAATAGTATATGGTGCAACCAAAAAGGACACAAACATTATGTTTGATTGCCATAAGGTTTAGAGACTAAGCAACCTTTTGACATCATTTGACCCACAAAAGGTACTCAATAAAATAGGACCTATATTGTTATCATCGTTAAGGCAGACAAAAATGAGTCAAAATTACTGCAATGAAGATAAAACAGGTACCACTTGATTTTTCTTTGAAAAATAATTGATAGTTGTTAAATATTACTAGTACATAGTAATATTTACTATGTACTAGGTAATATAAATATTTTACACATATTAACTCATTTAACCCTTTTGAGAAACCCCAAAAGTTAGGTATTAGTATTATTTTATAGATAAAGCAGCTGGACTTTTTTATAGATACAGAAATGTTAAGTAACTTGCACAGGGTCATAAGAGTAAATAAACGCTGGAGCTAGGACGCAAATACACAAATATACACAATCTGGTTGCAAAGTCTGTGAACTTCTGCCAAGTTCTACTGCCTCTTCACCACTGATTCAAGTTGTAACTCCTGAATTTTCTTTTTAATTCTCAGTGCCTCTACAAGCTCATATAACTTTAAGCAGTTATAAGTCCTGAAGTAAGTGGTTCCAAATACCCTAAATTAAGTACCACTGCTTCAAACAAAAGCTTAAATATTTTGTCCTTGCAGAATTAAAGAAACCTTTTCTTAAAATGCAGTTACAATAACAATATTAGGCTTAGAACAACTTAGTCTACTATTATCTTTTTGCTTAACTTAAAAAGTACAGAAAATAGAACAGGCTCCATGGCTCATGTCTGTAATCCCAGCAATTTGGGAGGCTGAGGGAGGTGGATCACCTGAGGTCGGGAGTTCGAGACCAGCCTGACCAACATGGAAAAACCCCATCTCTACCTAAAAATACAAAATTAGACAGGCGTGGTGGTGCATGCCTGTAACCCCAGCTATCTGGGAGGCTGAGGCAGGAGAATCGCTTGAACCTGGGAGGCAGAGGTTGTAGTGAGCTGAGATTGCACCATTGTACTCCAGCCTGGGCAACAAGAGCAAAACTCCATCTCAAAAAAGAAAAAAAAAAAAGTATAGAAAATAATAGCTAATATTCATTGAGAACCAGGTATTTTTGTATAACCTCATCTAATCCTTATAGCTCTATGAGATAGGTACTTTCCTAATCCCCACTTTATAGATAGGGAAACTGAGGCCAGGAGTATTTAAATAACTTGTTCAGTAACAAGCAACAATAACAAAAAACCTGCTGGGATGTACAATCCAGAACCCTTTCCCTTCGCTACCACATTCTCAAGATGTTTGGCCAGGCGTGGTGGCTCAGGCCTATAATTCCAGCACTTTGGGAGGCCGAGGTAGGCAGATCACGAGGTCAAGAGATCAAGACCATCCTGGCCAACATGGGGAAACCTTGTCTCTACTAAAAATACAAAAATTAGCTGGGCATGGTGGCGCGTGCCTGTAGTCCCAGCTACTCAGGAGGCTGAGGCAGGATAATCGCTTGAACCCTGAGGCAGAGGTTGTAGTGAACTGAGATCGTGCCACTGCACTTCAGCCTGGTGACAGAGAGAGACTCTCTCAAAAAACAAAAACAAACAAAAGTTTTATATACAGATGAGGAATTCTGAGTACCATGCTAATTAATTACATTACATAATGAATGGAAAAGCACTCTGTAAATGATCAAGGATCAATAAGTGATCCTTATTATTTATTAGGTATTAATCATTAGAAACTCTAAAAAAAATGATAGTGATATAAAGACAACTTCCCAGAGAGTTTCCGCTAAAAGAACCAAGCTGCCACAAACTTTCCAGTTTGGAAACTTTATCTACTGAGGTCTTGTTTTCTTCACTTGTACCACCTCTAAATCTACTCTGCTGTAACACAGGGATGGCAGTATACATTGTTTTTCCTTTTACGATGCTAAAGGAATAGATTATTTCCCGTTTCCTTTTAGTCTCCTCAATCCCGGATTGTTGCTCCTCCTAATTACGCCGCAGTAACAGAAGCTTGCACTGCAATGGTCAGGAGTTCTGATACCGACCAGTTCTTGAGCCTGATTCATTTGGAGCTTAAAAGAAAAACACTCCTGCAAGAACGAAGGGAAAAGTAAAGCATTCGTGTTCAGCAGCCAGACCAGACTTCCCTTCAGTAAGAGATCTGCAACACCCAGCACAAAGCACTGCATTTTCAAGCCCGTCCACGGTCGGCTCTTTCACATCCAGGCCTCCCATGGGCCCCGCGATCCCTCCTGGGCTCCCCGGTGGCGCCAGCCCCACGCCCGCAGCTCCCCGGCACAGCCCTCACCGCCAGTCCTCGGGATGCCTGGCTACCTACCAGCCTATCCTCCCACTCGGCGCCAGACTCTGATCCGTTTCAACACCGCGTTCCTAGCACCCGCCCAACGCCTGGCATCCAAGGGCACTCGCTAATCGCCCGCGGCGCGGAGAAAACCCGAGCTCCGGGCACACCCTCAGCCTCGCCCACCCGAGTCCCAGGAGCTGAAGTCTCTCTATCCCTTTCATTCCATCGCTCCCCGGCCCGGCCCGCTCAGGTGTATTCTGCTTCTTCCCCGCCCACCCACCGACCCCACCTGGAGGTGATCAGCTGCCTCTCCGCACGCTGCTGCTCCGCAGACTGCCCTGGCAGGTTGGCAGCCAACAAGCGGGCTGGGCCGGGAGAAGCCGAGTGGGCGCTTGGAGGATGCAGCGGCCAGCCAATCAGCGGCCGGCGCCATAAGCTGATATGACGGAAGATCTCGCGACGAGCCTGCGCGCGGCTCTCCGCGGTCACGTGGGCCCCGCGGACTCGGCTACACCCCCTCCGTCCTGTGACTGAGGGGAGGGCTGGCGCCGGATTCCGGTACCCAAGGGGCGGAGGATGGAGTTTCGGGTTTTGCACTTGTTTTTTCGCTTTCTTTGTAAACTGGCTCTGGTGACTGTCACTTAGAGTGGTACCAGGCAGGTTTACGGTGTTTATGCAAACATGTCTAGAACGGGTGCCCTGTGTTGAGGGTAATAGGTGACACTTCCTTTGACGCGAGTGTCCGGGGCGTTTTCCCCCTCAAGGGAGGAGGCACAGACGTTCCCAAACAGGTCCTCAACGTTTTAACGCGTAGACCCCGCTTTTCTAGCGCTGAATGGCTAGAGGCTCCCTGAGCCGGTGTATGTAGGGGTCTAAATGGTGATAAGATGAGGGTAAACATGGACGGAAACCTTTTCAGAGGACAAGTTGTTGCAAACCAAAGTTACCGCAGATCGAATTGGCTTTGATTTGCTGCACGTGAATCGGGCAGCTCCCATTCCCAGAAACAGCTGAGCAGAGGCGGGTGGCTTCATAGCCAGAAGAGGACAAAGGGAAGCAGAAATAAGGTACCAAAAGATTGGTCGTTTCAGAGTGACTTTCCTTAAACAAGTTAAAACAGAGGGGACTGACTTGTCATACCAACTCAGCCACTTCAAAGTGGCAAACTGCGCCACTTTATCTATTACATAAATAATATGAAGAACAAATGATAGAAATGAGGGATTTTTAAGGGGAAAAAAGACGGGATTCCATCTGCCTTGAAAAGCCTTTTCTGGTAGTTAAAATGTAACCAGGATACTGGACAAACTTAAAATGAAGTTAAAATACTGTAGGTGCCTTTTTAAAAAGTGACTCAGATTATATAAATAAAAATGTTAACTTAAATTTTAAAAAGTTTTTTGAGTGTCTACTTCGTATAACACATCTTGCTAAACACTGGGAATGGAAAGGGATGTTACAATAATGACACATGGGTCCCCACCTTAAAGAGCTTATGTGTTGTGGGAGAAATGGGCATGTATACATAACTATGTTGCTTATTACAAGGACAGGAAATAAACACTAACTGGTGGTATAGGCTGAGCACAGAGACAAAATGGCTATTCTGATGAGGGAAATCAGGGAAGGAACATTGTTTTGCCCAATTAAATGATTCGAATGGACACTTAAAAATGTTCTTGAGCATAGAAGATGATAAAACATTTATTAAATGAATAAAAGCTCAAAAGTGAAATGTTATAAGCAAATATCAAATATCTTGAGTCTCTAAAATTTTATTGTTGAATATACCTTAGCTATTACAAGTGATCTGTATTCTTGGTGAGTTAGGGATTCCCAGGAAATGTGCACTCACTCCTGGCAACTCAAAGTAGCCATAAGTAAACCTCAAGAGAACAATCTTGTTTAAAAAAAATAAATTTTAAGTGTATTTTTAAAATTATTTTTTATTTTACTTTAAGTTCTGGGATGCATGTGTAGAACATGTAGGTTTGTTACATGGGTATACATGTGCCATGGTGGTTTGCTGCACCTATCAACCCGTCATCTAGGTTTTAAGTCCCACATGCATTAGGTGTTTGTCCTAAGGCTCTCCCTCCCCTTGTTCCCCACCCTGTAACAGGCCCCGGTGTGTGATGTTCCCCTTCTTGTGTCCATGTGTTCTCATTGTTCACCTTCCACTTATGAGTGAGAACATGTGGTGTTTGGCTTTCTGTTCCTGTGTTAGTTTGCTGGGAATGATAGCTTCCAGTTTCATCTATCTCGCTGCAAAGGACATGAACTCATTTTTTTTTATGGCTGCATAGTATTCCATGGTGTATAAGTGTATTAATAGCACATCCTGGGGTGCAGCATTCCCACATGTCTTCTCTGTCCAGGCACACTGATCAAACAGTAATTTATTTATTCATTATTTACAAGGTTCTATGCCAGCCAGTGCCAAGGAATTCAGAGATAAGTCACAATAGCTGTCTACGTGTCTGGCTGGAACATGAGCATGGAAACAAACCATTTGTCATTTACTCAATAAATCGTTATGTAATGGTGGTGTCAGGTACTGTCATATGCAGAGGAGATACATTGATAAAAGAAATAATCTCTGCTTTCATGAAGCTTACATACTAGTAAAAAGATAGAAAATTAATAATAAATAAATAGATATATAATACAATGTCAGATAGTGATAAATGCTATGAAGAAAAAGAAACCAGAGTAAGAGACTCAAAACTAATGGAAGCTGTTACTTTAGACGGCATGGTCAGTCACTTTCTCTGAGGGGGCAGCATTTGACCTGAACAGAGTTAGGGGTCCTCATTCACTTGGAAGATTCTAAACTGAGATTGCAAGTTTGAATTTTTTTAATGAAATGTTGCCATTTAATGCATCAATAATTTATTAGCCCATGTTCATTACATAACATTATACTTTAACAAGAACACTAAATTGTTTAAAGACCTTTGTCTTTACAAAGGTACTACAAAGGAAACTACAAATAATGTAGTTTCTGAAGTTAGGAAATGCAAACCCTTTCTTTCTGCATTCATCCATTTGCATTGCTGTAAAAGAATAACTGAGATTGGGTAATTTACAAAGAAAAGAGGGTTATTTGGCTCACAGTTTTGCAGGCTGTACGGGAAGTGTGGTACTGCTGTCTGGTTCTGATGAGAGGACCTCAGGAAACTTACAATCATGATAGAAGGCAAAGGGAAAGCAGGCCTATTACATGGGGAAAGGGAGTAAGAGAGAGGGAGGAGGCTCTCTCGTTTAAACTCAGGCTCTTTTAAACAACCAGATCTCATGTGAACTCATAGAGTGAGAATTCACTCTATTATGAGGACAGCACTAAGGCATTCATGAGGGATCTGGCCCCAACACCCAAGCATCCCCACTTGGCCCACCTCCAACATTGGAGATCACATTTCACCATGTGATTTGGAGGGAAGGAAACATCCAAACCATGTTACTTTCTAACTGATTTTCAGATATGTTAAACAGAACAGCCTTCTTAGTGAATTGTTGCCACTGAATGCATCAGTAATTTATCAACCTATCTTCATTACATCACATTGGACTGTACTCAGAACGCTAGGCACCAGGTTATTTAGAGTGAATGTTTCTGATGAACTGGTTGGGCACCAGCTCAGAAGCATCTGTTTGCATGAATTTATTTTTTAGGGAGAAAGGAATCTTCATGAAAAAGGTAGATACACAAGTGTCCAAAAGTAGATTACAGGAAGAGAAAGTGTTTATTCCTTAACCTGGCCTCATGGATTGGATTTTAATTTATACTATGGTACTTCAAGCTACAAATAAAACCTTAAGCCCCCCAAGGACTGAACAGACCACCTCTTGGCCAAAGGGATCCCAGAAAAGCCTTAAAAACTTAGCCATGATAGAATGAGAGGTCAGACAGGCCTCATTTTACTCCCTCCCTTTTTAGACACAACTGACCAGCACTGATGTTAAAACAAAGATTTCAAAACTGATAGAACAGATTATTTGTGGCAATACGATACCAAATTATAAACAGGACCTAAGGTTGTGCCAGGTAAGGGTTAAGTCATGTACCCTATGCTTAAAGAATAAACTATGTTCTGTCACAAGATTTTTTTTTAGCAGCTAAACAAACACTGGCCTTCAGATAAGCAATATTAAAACAATTTGCAGCTTGACCAGATGCTGACTAACTGATCCCCTGTTCCACAAACCACAGCTACAGCTTTTGTTGGATAAAAGACTGGTTTTAGTAACTTTCTCCTGATAAGAATACCACTGACCATGGGCTGATCCTGATTGGTTTACAGAAGTTGCACATCAATGTGACTTCATGACTTGAAAAAACATTTTGACATATAGGTCCCAATTGTAATATATTTAAATGTTAAATCTTCATCCCAAAGTGAACATGGTCATATGTTACATGTATGTTTGTTCAACATGCATGTGCCAGGATCAGCTTCATGAATATTCATTGCTCCTCCTGTAACCTGTTGAATTTGCATGTTTAGCCAACCTGTTAAGCATAAAGCTCCTTATTCCAACCCCTCCTTCTTCAAAGTGCCCATCTCTTGGCTAAAGGCATACTTCCCAGCCTGTGAAATGGTCACCTTGCAGTCTGTAACACTTTGTGAGAAATAAATTCTTCTCTTCCTTCTTAGATTTATAAATTGTGTAATTTTTAAGTTAACAGTACTTAACATTTTAATGATCATAGATCCCTCCAAAAATTAGATGACAGTATGAACTTTGTCCCCAGGAAATACATATGTGCATACAGTAGAAGTTTTTCTAATCATCATCTACTTAAGTAATATTCTTGATTCCCTTTCTGAAATATGCCAACCAATCCTCATAAAATACTGAAGATTCATAGCTAGTAGCCTTCACTTTGGTTTACTCCTACATGTCTGCTTCCACTTAAGTGGAATACTCCCCAAGAGTCAATTATGTTTGTTCCCAAACTTTATTGTATGCCTCATACTTATATAACGTAATTGAATTGCATAAAATAATAAAATTTGAATCTGCAAAGAAAAATCATTTTCTATGAAAATCAAGAAAATGAGTGCTAAGAAAAATAGCCATTATCAGATACTCAAGTTGTTTCCCTATCTTGGCTACTGTGAATATGCTGCAATAAACATGGAAACACAGAACATCTTTTCAGCATACTGATTTCATTTACTGTGGATATGTACCCTGTATTGGGGTTGTTGGATCATATTGTAGTTCTATTTTTAATTTTTTTAGGAACCTCCATATTGTTTTCCATAATGGCTGTACTAATTTCATTCCCACCAACTGTATACAAGGGTTTCCTTTTCTCCACACCCTCCCCAACACTTGTCATCTTTCACCTATTCTATCATAGCCATCTAAGTAGGTATGAAGTAATACCTCACTGTGGTTTTGATTTGCTTTTCCCTAATGATTAATGATGTTGAGCACCTTTTCATATACCTGTTGGCCATTTGTACCATTTGTATGTCTTCTCTGGGAAAATATCTATTCACATCCTTTGCTCATTTTTCAATTGGGCTATTTGGCTGCTTTTTGTTTGTTTGTTTGTTTTGCTGTTGAATTGTGTGAGCTCTGCAATGAACTGAATGTTTATGTCTCCCCAAAATTCTTATGTTGAAATCCCCACTGCCAAGGTGATGTTAACTAGGAGGTGGGCCTTTGGGGAGTGTTGAGGTTATGAAGATGAAGCAGTCATAAGTGGTAGTAGTGCCCTTATAAAAGAGACTCCAGAGAGATCTCTTGGCCTGCTGCCTTGTGAGGTTACAGTGAGAAGACAGCCATCTATAAGGACATGAGCCCTTACCAGACATCAAATCTGGTGGCACCTTAGACTGCCCATCATCCGGAACTGTGAGTAATACATTTCTGTTATTTGTAAACTCTTCAGCTTATCGAATCATGTTATAGCAGACCAAAGGGCCTAAGACAAGTTCCTTATACATTTTGGATATTAAGCCTTTATCAGACGTATGGTTTGCAAATATTTTCTCCCATTCCATAGGCTGCCATTTCATTTTATTAACTGCTTCCTTCGATGTGAATAAGGTTTTTAGTTTGATGTAGTTCCACATGTCTTTTTTAAAATTCATTTTGTTACCTGTGTTTTTGTTATTATATCCGAAAATCATTTCCAAGACCAATGTCAAAGAGCTTTTACCCTATGCTTTCTTCTACGAGATTTATGATTTTAGGTCTTACATTTAAGACTTTGTTCTATTTTGTGTTACTTTTTGTATGTGGTGGATGATAAGGGTCCAGTTTCACTCTTTTGCATGTGGATGTCCAGCTTACCCAGCGCCATTTATTAAGGAGGCTGTCCCTTCCCAATTGTTTTCTTAGCACCCTTGTCAAAGGTAAGTTGACAGCCAGGTACGCTGACTCATGCCTGTAATCCCAGCACTTTGGGAGGCCAAGGTGGGCAGATAACTTGAGGTCAGGAGTTTTAGACCAACCTGGTCAACATGGTGAAACTCTGTCTTTACTAAGGATACAAAAAAATTAGCCAGATATGGTGGTGCATGCCTGTAGTCCCAGCTATTCGAGAGGCTAAGGCAGGAGAATCACTTGAGCCTGGCAGGCAGAGGTTGTAGTAAGCCTAGATCGCACCACTGCACTCCAACCTGGGTGACAGAGCGAGACTTGGTCTCAAGGGAAAAAAAAAGGTAAATTGACTATTTATGTATGTGCTTATTTCTGGATTCTCTATTCTGTTCCATTGGTCTATGTGTCTGTTTTTATGCTGTACCATGCAGTTTTGACAGTTATAGCTTTGCAATATAAGGCCATATGCCACATAACAGTATTTCAGTCAATGACAGACCACATATATGATGGTGGCCATAAAATTAAAATGAAGCTGAAAAATTCCTATCACCTAGTGATATCATAGCTGTTGTTGATATCATAACACAACATGTTACTCGTGTTTAAGGTGATGCTGATATAAACAAACCTACTGTGCTGCCAGTCCTATAATAAAAGTGTAGAGGACATATAATTATGTATAGTAAATAATACTTGATAATAAATGTTACTGGCTTATGTATTTACTGTAGTATACTTTTTATTGCTATTGTAGAATGTACTCCTTCTATTTATATATATTTTAAAGTTAAATGTAAAAAGTTTCAGCCAGGTCCTTCAGGAGGCATTCCAGAAGAAGACAATGTTATCATAGATGATAGCTCCATGTATGTTATTGCCTCTGAAAATCTTACAGAGGGACAAGATGTGGAGGTGGAAGACAGTGATATTGATGATCCTGACCCTGTGTAGGTCTAGACTGATGTGTGTGTGTTTTAGTTTTTAACAAAAAAAATTTTTTTAAGTAAAAAATGAAAAAAGAAAAATGGTTTTATATTGAGGATATAAAGAAAAAAAGGATTTTTAGACAGTTAGACAATGCTTTGTTGTTTTAAGGTATTATTACAAAAGTGTCAAAAAGTTAAAAAAGCAGTTCTATGAATGTCCAGCAGACTGAAGGGGAGAGGAAGAGAGAAAGGAAGAAGGAGAAGGATTCAGGGAATAGGAGCTGAGGAGCCCTTATGTGCCACAGCTTCACATTGACTGCAAGAACAAACTAGCAATCCTGAGAGGACCCACAGAACCTCTGAAGGAAGCAGACTGCTCCTGCAGGACCCAGGAGACACCCCAAATACTGTGAGTGCTCCCACTGTGGAAATGGGGAAGGGAGACCCTCCCCTCCCAAACACATACCCCTACTGGAGAAGCTGAAGCTGGGAGGCACAAAGCTTTGGGCAAGTTTTCAAGCCCATTTTGCCCTCTACCTGCAAACAGACTCAGGGCTGCTTGCTGGGAGCATGGTGGGAGTGAGACCAGCCCTTCAGTTTGTGTGGGAGCTGGGTGAGGCCTATGACTGCTGGGTTTCCCCTGCTTCCCTGACAACCTGAACGACTCAGCAGAGGCAGCCTTACTCCTCCTAGGTATACAACTCCAGAGACATGGGAATCTCACCCCCACCTCCCACAGCAGCTGCAGCAAGACAGGC
Organism: Cacajao melanocephalus; assembly: GCA_963573385.1. Taxonomy (NCBI): domain Eukaryota; kingdom Metazoa; phylum Chordata; class Mammalia; order Primates; family Pitheciidae; genus Cacajao; species Cacajao melanocephalus. The sequence continues at coordinate 69,729 of CAUYLG010035985.1, forward strand.
TTAAGAAGAGTCTGAGCTCAGACAAGCCTAGACCTGCCCCCACCTGATGGCCCCTTCCTACCCACCCTGGGAGGAGAAGACAAAAGGCATATTATCTTGGGAGTTCTAGGGCTCTGTTCACCACCAGTCTCTTGCCACACTACTACAGCTGATGCTTTCTGGAAAGTTCCACCTCCTGGCAGGAGACCAACTAGCACAAAAATAGAGCGTTAAACCACGAAACCTAAGGACTCCCATGGAGTCCATTGCACTCTCTGCCACCTCTATTGGAAGAGGCACTGGTCCCATGGCTGAGAGGCCCATAGATAGTTCACATCACAGGACTCTGTGCAGAAAACCCACAGTACTAGCCTGGAGCTGGGTAGACTTGCTAGGTGGCTAGACCCAGGAGACAATAAACACTGCAGTTCGGCTTACAAGAAGACACATTCACAGGAAAAGAGGGAGAGTACTACATCAAGGGAACATCCCATGGGACAAAAAAAAACTCGGAACAACAGCCTTCAGCCCTAGACCTTTCCTCTGACAGAGCCTACCCAAATGAGAAGGAACCAGAAAACCAACCCTGGTAATATGACAAAACAAGACTTGTCAACACCCCCGAAAAATCACACTAGTTTACCAGCAAAGTATCCAAACCAAGAAGAAATCCCTGATTTACTTGAAAAAGAATTCAGGAGGTTAGTTATTAAGCTAGTCATGGAGTGACCAGAGAAAGGTGAAGCCCAATGCAAAGAAATCCAAAAAATGATACAAGAAGTGAAGAGAGAAATATTCAAGGAAATAGACAGCTTAAAGGAAAAACAATTGGTAGCTTGTGCCTGTAATCCTAGCCCTTTGGGAAGTGGAGGTGGATAACCTGAGATCAGGAGTTCAAAACCAGCCTGGCCAACATGGTGAAACCCCACCTCTACTAAAAATACAGAAATTAGCTGGGTGTGGTGGTGCACATCTACAGTCCCAGCTACTCAGGAGGCTGAGGCAGGAGAATTGCTTGAACCTGGGAGGCAGAGGTTGCAGTGGGCTGAGATCACACCATTGCACTCCAGCCTGGGCAACAAAGGCAGACTCCATCTCAAATAAATAAATAAATAAATAGAAAAAAATAATTTAAAAATTTAGGAAACTTTGGATACACTTTTAAAAATGTGAAATGCTCTCGAAAGTATCAGCAATAGAATTGCACAAGTAAAAGAAAGAATTTCAGAGCTTGAAGACAAGTTCTTCAAATTAACCCAATCCAACAAAGACAAAAAAAAATAAGAAAATATGAACAAAGCCTCCAAGAAGTCCGGAATTATGTTAAATGACCAAATCTAAGAATAATTGGTGTTCATGAGGAAGAAGACAATTCTAAAAGCTTGGAAAATGTGTTTGGGGGAATAATTGAGGAAAACTTCCCCCACCTTGCTAGAGACCTAGGCATGCAAATACAAGAAGCACAAAGAACACCTGGGAAATTCATCACAAAAAGATCTTTGCCTAGGCACATTGTCGTCAGGTTATCCAATGTTAAGATGAAGGAAAGAATCTTAAGAGCTGTGAGACAGAAGCACCAGGTAACCTACAAAGGAAAACTTATCAGATTAACAGCAGATTTATCAGCAGAAACCCTACAAGCTAGAAGGATTTGGGGCCTTATCTTTAGCCTCCTCAATCAAAACAATTATCAGCCAAGAATTTTGTTTCCAGTGAAACTGAGCATCATATCTGAAGGAAAGATACAGTCATTTTCAGACAAACAAATGCTGAGATAATTTGCCATTATCAAGCCTACAATAACTGTTGAAAGGAGCTCTAAATCTTGAAAGAAATCCTGAGAATATATCAAAACAGAACCTCTTTAAAGCGTAAGTCACAGAGGATCTATAAAACAAAATACAAGTTAAAAAGCAAAAACAAAACCAAAGTACACAGGCAACAAAGACCATAATGAATGCAATGGTACCTCACATCTCAATACTAACATTGAAGGTAAACTGCCTAAATGCTCCACATAAAAGATACAGAACTACAGAATAGGTAAGAACTCACCAATCAACTATCTGCTGCTTTCAGGAGACTCACCTAACACATAAGGACTCACATAAAGTAAGGGGGTGGAAAAAGGTATTTCATGCAAATGGACACTAAAAATGATCAGGGGTGGCTATTCTTATATCAGACAAAACAAACTTTAAAGCAACAGTGGTTAAAAGAGACAAAAAAGGATGTTATCTAATGGTAAAAGGCCTTGTCCAACAGGAAAATAACACAATCCTAAATATATATACACCTAACATTGGAGCTCCCAAATTTGTAGAAGAATTACCAATAGACCTAAGAAATGAGATAGATAGCAACACGATAATAGTGAGGGACTTCAATATTTCACTCACAGCACTAAACGGGTAATCAAGACAGTCAACAAAGAAACAATGGATTTAAACTGCACCTTGGAACAAATGGACTTAACAGATATATGCAGAACATTTCATCCAACAACTGCAGAATGCACATTCTATTCAACAGCACATGGAACTTTCTCCAAGATAGACCATATGATAGTCCGTAAAATGAGCCTCAATAAATTTAAGAAAATTGAAATTATATCAAGCAGTTTCTCAGACCACAGTGGAATAAAACTGGAAATCAACTCAAAAAGGAACTTTCAAAACCATACGAATACATGGAAATTAAATAATCTGATCCTGAATGAGAATTGGGTCAAAAACAAACTCAGGATGGAAATTTTAACATTCTTCAAACTGAATGACAATAATGACACAATCTGTCAAAACCTCTGGAGTACAGCTAAGGCAGTGCTAAGAGGAAAGTTCATAGTCCTAAACGTCTACATCAAAAAGTCTAAAAGAGCACAAACAGATGATCTAAGGTCACACCTCAAAGAACTAGAGAAGCAAGAACAAACCAAACCCAAATCTAGCAGATGAAAGGGAATAACCAAGATCAGAGCAAAGCTAAATTAAATTGAAACAAAAATATTGCAAAAGATAAATGAAACAAAAAGCTAGTTCTTCAAAAAGATAAATAAAATTGGTAGACCATTAGCAAGATTAACCAAGAAAAGAGAAAATCCAAATAACCTCACTAAGAAACAAAATAGGAGATACTACTACTGACACCATTGAAATACAAAAGACTATTCAAAGCTACTACGAACACCTTTACACATATAAACTAGAAAACCTAGAACAGATGGATAAATTCCTGGAAAAATACAAACCTCCTAGCTCAAATCAAGAAAAATTAGATACCCTGAACAGACCAATAACAAGCAGCAAGATTGAAACAGTAATTTAAAAATTACCAAAAATAAAAGTCCAGAACTGGATGGATTCACCACAGAATTCTACCAGGCTTTGAAAGAAGAATTGGTACCAATCCTTTTGACACTATTTCACAAGGTAGGGAAAGAAGGAACCCTCACTAATTCATTTTATGAAGCCAGCATCACCCTAATACCAAAACCAGAAAGGACACAACTGAAAAAGAAAACTACAGACTGATATCCTTGATGAACATAGATGCAAAAATCCTTAACAAAGTACTAACCAAATCCAACATATCAAAAAGATAATCCATCATGATCAAGTGGGTTTCATACCAGGGGTGCAGAGATGGTTTAACATACACAAGTCAATAAATGTGATACACCACATAAACAGAATTAAAAACAAAAATCACATGATCATCTCAATAGATGCAGAAAAAGCATTTGACAAAATCCAGCATCCCTGTATGATTAAAACTGTCTGCAAAATCAGCATACAAAGGACATACCTTAATGTAATAAAAGCCGTCTATGACAAACCCATAGCCAACATAATAGTGAATGGGGAAAAGTTGAAAGCATTCCTTGTAAGAACTGAAACAAGGCAATATGCCCACTCTCACCACTCCTCTTCAGCATAGTACTGAAAGTCCTAGCCAGAGCAATCAGACAAGAGAAAGAAATAAAAGGCATCCAAATCAGTAAAGAGGAAGTCAAACTGTCCCTGTTTACTGGTGATATGATCGTTTACCTTGAAAACCCTAAGAACTCCTCCAGAAAGCTCCTAGAACTGATAAAATAATTCAGCAAAGTTTCCAGATACAAGATTAATGTACACAAATCAGTAGCTCTTCTGTATACCAAGAGCGACCAAGCAGAGAATCAAATCAAGAACCCAAACCCTTTTATAATAAGTGCAAGAAAATAAAATACTTAGGAATTTACCTAACAAAGGAGTTGAAAGACCTCTACAAAGAAAACTACATAATACTGCTGAAAGAAATTATAGGACAACATAAACAAATGGAAACACACCCCATGCTCATGGATGGGTAGAATCAATATTGTGAAAATGACCATATTGCCAAAAGCAATCTACAAATTCAGTGCAATCCCCATCAAAACACCACCATCATTCTTCACAGAGTTAGAAAAAACAATTGTAAAATTAATATGGAACCAAAAAGAGCCCTCATAGCCAAAGCAAGACTAAGCAAAAAGAACAAATCTGGAGGCATCATACTACCTGATTTTTAATTATACTATAAGGCCATACTCACCAAAACAGCATAGTAATGGTATAAAAATAGGCACAATAGAGAAGCCAGAAATAAACCCAGATATTTACAGCCAACTGATCTTCAACAAAGCAAAGAAAAACACGAAGTAGGGAAAGGAAACCCTTTTCAACAAATGGTGCTGGGATAACTGGCAAGCAATATGTAGAAGAATAGAACTGAATCCTCTCATTTTATAAAAAAATCAACTGAAGATGGATTAAGTACTTAAACCTAAGACCTGAAACTATAAAAATTCTAGAAGATAACATTGGAAAAACCCTTTTAGACATTGGCTTAGGCAAGGATTTCATGACCAAGAACCCAAAAGCAAATACAATAAAAACAAAGATAAAAAGCTGGGACCTAATTAGCGAGCTTTTGCAAAGGGAAAGGAAGAGTTAGTTAGCAGAGTAAACAGACAACCCACAGCATGAGAGGAAATCTTCACAATCTATACATCTGACAAAGAACTAATATCCAGAATCTACAATGAACTCAAACAAATCACTAAGAAAAAAGCAATCCCATCAAAAAGTGGGCTAAGGACATGAATAGAAAACTCCCAAAAGAAGGTATACAAATGGCCAACAAACATATGAAAAAATGCTCAGCATCACTAATTATCAGGGAAATGCAAATCAAAACCACAATGTGATACCACCTTACTCCTGCAAGAATGACCATAATCAAAAAATCAGAAAACAGTAGATGTTGGCATGGAGGCAATGATAGGGAACATGTCTACACTGCTGGTGGGAATGTAAACTAGTACAGCCACTATGGAAAACAATGTGGAGACTTTTTTTTTTTAATTGTACTTTAGGTTCTGTGTTACATGTGCAGGGTTGTTGCATAGGTACATACATGGCAATGTGGTTTGCTGCCTTCATCCCCCCA
>CAUYLG010035986.1:0-24111 GCA_963573385.1 Cacajao melanocephalus
CAGAATTTACAAAGAACTAAAACAGATTTACAAGAAAAAAACAAACAAGCCCATTCAAAAGTGGGCGAAGGATATGAACAGACACTTTACAAAAGAAGACATACATGAGGCCAACAAACATATGAAAAAATGATCATCATCGCTGGCCATTAGAGAAATGCAAATCAAAACTACGTTGAGATACCCTCTCACACCAGTTAGAATGGCAATCATTAAAAAATCTGGAGACAAGAGATGCTGGAGAAGATGTGGAGAAATAGGAACACTTTTACACTGTTTGTGGGAGTGTAAATTCGTTCAACCATTGTGGAAGACAGTGTGGCAATTCCTCAAGGACCTAGAAATCGAAATTCCATTTGACCCAGCAATCCCATTACTGGATATATATCCAAAGGAGTATAAATCGTTCTACTATAAGGACACATGCACACGAATGTTCACTGCAGCACAGTTTACAATAGCAAAGACCTGGAACCAACCCAAATGCCCATCGATGATAGACTGGACAAGGAAAATGTGGCACATATACACCATGGAATATTATGCAGCCATAAAAAATGATGAGTTTTTGTCCTTTGTAGGGACTTGGACAAATCCGGAAATCATCATTCTCAGCAAACTGACACAAGAACAGAAAATCAAAAATCACATGTTCTCACTCACAGGCAGGTGTTGAACAATGAGAACACATGGACACAGGGAGGGGAGCATTACACACTGGGGGCTGTTGGGGGGCAAGGGAGGGACAGTGCGGGGGTGGGGAAGTTGGGGAGGGATAACATGAAGAGAAATGCCAGATTTGGGTGCAGGGGGATGGAGGCAGCAAAATATATTGCTATGTGTGTACTTACGCAACAATCCTGCATGATCTGCACATGTGCCCAGAAACTAAAGTTCAATTACATATATATATGTGTGTATATATATATATATACATATATGTGTATATATGTGTGTATATATACACATATATATACACAGACATATATATACACACACATATTATGTATATGTATGTCTCTGTGTATATATACATATATGTCTGTGTATATATATATGTGTGTGTATACACAGACACACACATATATATATGAAGACACATATATATATATGTACAGATAGCATTTTAATAAGTGGTGATCACTTTCCTAGTCAATTGGGAATAAGGCAAAGACATTCACTCTCACCTTTCTGATTCAACATAGTGCTGGCCATTCTAGCCAGTGCAATAACGCAAGAAAAGAAAAAGCCATATGGCAGTATCTTTCTTTGTTTTTAGATTTGTGTCCTAACTGACTCATAAATTTAAAGTTAAGTTAATTTTTAACTGTAACTAAAAATAATAAAGGAAATTTATAATTAAATTTAGTCAAGGACACAAATGGGCCTCTATGTATTCATTATCAATCTAAATGTGGTTTTCTGTGAAGCAGCAATGATATTTATCATAATTTTAAATTAGGTAGTTCTGTTTGCATATCTCTATATGGACATTATATATTTTGGATATGAAAGTATATATGAGAATGCAAGCACATATACACAAACATGCATATATATGGGCATTGACATGTATACATACACATATTCAAAACACATCCAATGGTTTTGATTAATCTCAACAATGCTTTGATGATAATAAGATTTAATTGTAACATAGCTTAATTTATTATTTTTCTTTACAGTTACCATTTTTTTTCCCGTCTAGGTAATTTTCGCCTACTCCACAGTAATAGGATGTTCTCTTATGTTTTCTTCTAGAAACTATTTTTTTATATATTATATTTAGAGATATAATATACATGTCAAAAATTAGGACTTTAAAACAATTATGTACTATCTAATCTAAGCATTATGTTTTCTTTTAGAACTATGAAAAAGTATTATTCAAATAATTAACAATAAGAACAATGGCTGTTTTTAATGGACATTATAGTTGTACCTACTACTCTCAACAATTCAACTAATTGGAATTTTTATACTCATTTTCCAAAAGAGGAAACTTAAATACACAGAGAATCTAAGTGACTTGTACAATGCTAAGATAGTGAGTGGCAAAAGTGTGACAAGGCTTCTTAATATCCTTATGAAAATTGGTAAAGTATAGTTGGCTAAATTATTGCTTTAATATTTTAGTGATGCTGCATTCTGCATGTACAAAGGTAAAAATTCACAATATATCTCTTGAGGTCAAAATTATTCTATTGAGATTAGTTTATGTGTGAGACTATAAACATATGTATACTGAATACTCAAACATTTAAACTATAAAATACACATATTTTCTCTTTTTTATAGGTTAATTATGCTTGCAAATGAAAACGCCAACTATAAGCTATTAATGTACATAAATAAACATACATCCAACCTGAGAATGATTCTAATATAGTATGACTGCCGAAATCATGGAAATAAATTATTATAGATAAAAATGGCAAAAAAGTATTCCCACATCCCTATTTTGTATGTTGAATATATATAAACACATTAAGAGTATTCATTAAAATTTTAAATCAGTTTTGTCTAATAATTTCAATATGAAATATTGTAATAGTTTCTTGATTTTACATATGAAAAAGCTCAGGTTTACAAAAGTGATAAGACATGCCTAAGTTCAGGGAATTGCAAGTAAAGTATTGAGTCGTCTCACTAATACAACAATTCTGTTTCCCAACTTGATTAGGTAAAAGCCTAGCATAACTCTTTAGTTGTCTGTTTCACTTACATGCCACTTTCAAACCATCAGTAAATCTTTTTGGCTATTCATTCAAAATACAACAAAAATCAGGCTAGTTCTTAAAACTCCCAGAAATATTTTCTTCATGCCATGGTCTTCTTTTATGTAGAATATACCAACAATGTCCTAAATGAATTGCACATTTCTAAACTCACCCAAGACCCCAAGTCAGGCTCTTGGGTGTTAAAAGTTGAAAAACGCTGACGAAAATCAATCAAACAAACAAACAAAGAAATAAACACCATATCTACACAGACTCCTCTAGTAATTTTCTATCTCCTTCAGAGTAGAAGCTAGTGTTCTTCACCATCTATATTCTAATTTCTTCCTAGTCTCTCTCCCACTCATTCAGCTCTAGCCTAAGCACACTTGTCCTTCATGCTGCTTCTGCATGTAGCCTGCTCCTTTCATAAATCTGTGTAACACACTGTCTCATTTCATTCAAATTATTTTTCAAATGTCATCTTAACAAATTTATTTTGTAACTCTTTTGATTAAATGGCAACATTTAGTCACCAGGAAAATCGTTCCCTACTACTTGGCTTTAGGGTGCTTACCATCAACTGATATCTTTTATATTGTTTACTCATTGCTTTATTTACTCCTAGAAATGTAAGTTCTGTGGGAACAGAAATTTTATTTCATTTATTAATGGCTGCATCAACAGTATCTAGAAGAGTTTCTACAATACAGCAAATGCTCAATAAATATGGGTTGAATAAATAAATACTAGAAAGTAAACTTAACATAACCTGTATTAAGAACACACTATAATTCAGATATGGTAAGAGCATATAGCCCTTCATTTCAAATAGCTGGAGAAATAAAAAAAATAGTTATAATATAGTATTATACATTGGGTAAAAAGAAGCAAATGTATGCTCTAGGCATGAAGAGGAATTATCATTGACAGATAGAAAGTCTTAAATGTTACAGATACTGGGCTTCAACAAAGATCTTTGATTTGTATTATAGGCTCTTAGAAGTACATAAATTCTGTAGTGGAAGTGATTTTTTTTTATTGCATTTTAGGTTTTGGGGTACATCTGAAGAACCTGCAAGATTGTTGCATAGGTACATACATGGCAGTGTGATTTGCTGCCTTCCTCCCCTTCACCTATATCTGGCATTTCTCCCCATGCTATATGTCCCCAACTCCCCACCCCCTGCTGTCCCTCCCCTATTTTCCCCCAACAGACCCCAGTGTGTAGTGCTCCCTTCCCTGCGTCCATGTGTTCTCATTGTTCAACACCCGCCTGTGAGTGAGAACATGTGATTTTTGATTTTCTGTTCTTTTGTCAGTTTGCTGAGAATAATGGTTTCCAGATTTGTCCAAGTCCCTACAAAGGACACAAACTCATCATTTTTTATGGCTGCATAATATTCCATGGTGTATATGTGCCACATTTTCCCTGTCCAGTCTATCATCGATAGGCATTTGGGTTGGTTCCAGGTCTTTGCTATTGTAAACTGTGCTGCAATGAACATTTGTATGCATGTGTCCTTATAGTAGAACAATTTATAATCCTTTGGATATATACCCAGTAATGGGATTGCTGGGTCAAATGGAATTTCTATTTCTAGGAAGTGATTTTTTAAATGTTATTACAGTATGCATATGTTTTGATCCAGTCTGAAATCTCTGTTTTTTTTTTAAATAATTTCATCTATTTATATAAAATTTAATTGTTAACATATTAGAGTTTGGTAGTTACAGTCTTTGAGATTAAAGATATAATTTCATTTTTATTTCTGGATTCTACCGTTTATGCTGAAGAGATGTTTGCCAACCTTATAATTACTTCTTTGAAGATGTTATATATCTTTGTTCTCTTGTTGTTTTGATAATTTATATCCTTTTTTTTTTCCTTTTTTTATTGTACTTTAGGTTCTGGGGTACATGTGCAGATGATGCAAGATTGTTGCATAGGTATACATATGGCAATGTGGTTTGCTGCCTCCATCCTCCTGCCCCCAAATTTGGCATTTCTCCTCATCTTATCCCTCCCCAACCTCCCCACTCCACCACTGTCCCTCCCTTGCCCCCCAACAGACCCCAGTGTGTGATGCTCCCCTCCCTGCATATAATTTTGTACTCATCTTGCACTACATTAACTTTTCTTCCCTTCTAGAATTTCACTATGATTCTTTTCATAATGTTCATTTTTCTGAAAATTCCTATATGTTCAATTATTGCAAGGATTTTTTTTATTGTTTCTTGAGCCAAGTTATACAACATGGTTCAAAAGATTTGCCTTTTAATTTACAACATCTAGGTCATCTCAGAATTGTTCTTCTTATGTGGCTTTTCCCTGAGTATGTTTGATATTTTTCTTAATTTATTCTTATCTTGAGTAATGTCTGAATTGTATGTTATATATCTTGAGTGATACTTTTCCTCCAAAGAGTATTTTTATTTATTGTTATCTTTTATAGATAACAATATGTCTTGGCTGGACTCAATTCAAATTGGATCTCCCTTGTCATGCAAGGAAATCTCTGATCTGTGCTTTACCCTTAATTGGACTGCTTGTATTTTCCAAACACATAGTTTTGGGATAAGCCAGTGCTTTATAACCAATTTAAATGAAGAAATTGGAGTTAAGTAGGAGATTTCAGCACAGTTTCTATGCAGAATTTATACCCCAAAATTACTGCTTGTCTACCCTGTCTGGTATTTACATTTTCATTCCCAGCTGCTTTATTCATCCCAAATTCTGCTCAGGTTGTTCAAGCCACTGAGTTTGATTGTATTTTTTTTTCAGAATTTTGAATCCCCACATAGTGCTAATAGATGCCAGTTTATAGGCAATAATTTAAAAATGTAAATGTACACAGTATCTTCTTTTTTTTTTCCAAAAGCATCCTGACCTTTCGAATCTAGCTTTTTTTGGTTGCTCAATATTGCCTTCAGGTACTTGGCATTATACTTTACCTAGCTTTAAATGGTTATCTGTCAAGGAGTTTGGTCTGATTGATAGAAATTACTCTTCCATTGCATGTAGCCGCCAATTTTGTCTTCAACTGCATTTATCTCATTTGGTAGTTAGTTTTAGTTATTGATAAGAGTCATTCAGTTAAGAACAAGTTATTGACTGAAGATAAACATTTTAAGCAAATCTTTTCATTTGATAAATGTTCTTATATGGCTAGCTTGCTTTGACCATCTTATTTTCACACACTTATTTTGGTTTTTTGAAGACACATTACCTGGGGCAGTTATTATAAGTATCATATTTTCCTTCTTTGTTACATAATTCACTAAATTTTAGTTTTAAGATTTGAATTTACCCTAATTTTTCCTCTTCCATCATCTGTTTGCTTAACTTCGCTCTTCCCAGTACCAAGCTCTTGCTTTCTTCTAATTATGTTTAACAATTTTGATATAGGGAAATTTAAATTCTAGTGCAGATTTTAATATAATACTTTTACAATTAAGTGGGATTTAACATGCAGATTTATGAATGTCTACACTTATTCACATTTCTATTCATTCAACAAACATTACATGAAACCTCTCATGTGCCAGACATCCTCCTAGTTACTGTGAACTCAGTGATAAATAAGGACCTGATTCTTATGCTCATGAAGATTATACACATTGTAATTTGTGCAGTGCAGCACACACAACTAAACCATAATAATATGATCAGTATACTGTCTAGAACAGATAAAAAAAATTTCCTAGAGCCCCGTTTACATTTTATTTTATAGAAGATAATTTGTTGTTCTTGTCTTTAACTTTGTAGAGTCAAACATGAAGGCTTTAAGAGAGCCTTAGTATTTCTTACGGGAGCTTTCTTTTCTTTTCTAGAAGAATCCTTGAGGATGGCTCTCATTTATTACATTTTTGCAAGGATTTTGCACATCACATAAAGTGTAATTCCATTGTCAGCCTTCAACCCAATTCCGTTTTATACTAAAAAATTCACCTTGTGCTGTTCTCACATAACGCCGAAATGATTGAAATGTTGGCAGTTCATTTATTAGGATTTTAATGCTTTGAAAGAAAGGATTTATAAAATGTGTTAGAAGCTCTAGAATGTTAACACTCAAATCTCACTCTGTTTCTAGCTAAGCTAATATGTGTATGCACCTCTACAAGGTCAATGGAGGGTGTATCTACTCAGTGAGAAATTGAAAGTCTTTTCAGAGACAGCAAAAAATACAGCAACAATACCTTAAGGCCACTACTTCAAATAGAAACAAGCGTCAGCTAGTTCCAAGGAATTCATTCATCATTTCTTTTAACAAAGAAAGCAAGCCTTCCTAAGCAGGAACAAACTTTGTCTCCTCTGAGTAGGTAGACTGGGGTCCCCTGTGGCAGCTCATTCCCAGTAGTGAAAGGGGACAAAAAGTCCTCAAATACACATGCTAAGTTACTTTCTAAATCTCAGTCAGGCAAGTAAATGAGGACAGATGCAAGAGTGTTAATAAAATAAGATATATTTTCACACTGAAAGCAATATCAGGGTTGAAATAAACCTTTTCCCTAGTAGATATATGTTTTGGAATCATCATCCAAATTTAATTGAAATGGCAACATGGTAGGCCAGGCGCGGTGGCTCATGCCTGTAATCCCAGCACTGTGGGAGGCCGAGGCAGGTGAATCATGAGGTCAGGAATTCAAGACCAGCTGGCCAACATGGTGAAACCCTGCGTCTACTAAAAATACAAAAATTAGCCAGATGTGGTGGGAGGCACCTGTAATCCCAGCTACTTGGGAGACTGAGGCAGGAGAATCCCTTGAACCTGTGAGGGTAGAGGTTGCAGTGAGCTGAGGTAGTGCCGCTGCACTCCAGCCTGGGTGACAGAGTGAGGCTCCGTGTGAAAGAAAGAAAGAAAGAAAGAAAGAAAGAAAGAAAGAAAGAAAGAAAGAAAGAAAGAAAAGAGAAAGAAAGAAAGAAAAAGAGAAAGAAAGGAAAGAGAAAGAGATAGAGAAAGAAAGAAGAAAGAAGAAAGGGAAGAAGAAAAGAAAGAACAGAAGAAATAAATAAGGCAAGAAAAAAGGGACAACATGGTAAAGATAAGAGTGAAAGAAGAAAGAGTGGCCAATGGTAGGGCTCTGAAGAACACTGATATTTAGAACACTGGTGGAAGCAGATGATTTGGCTAAAGGGATTGAGGAGTGCTAAATGCTTAGGATGGATCCCAAAGAAAATAAATATAGAGAAGATAATAGTTTAGAAAGAAAGAGTAAATAAGTCAAGAGCTAACATATGTTTTGGTCAAAGACATGAAAGTACGTACTGAAAACCAGAAGTTATTAACTGATTACAAGTTTCATGGAACTGGACTGTAATAGTAAATGGCAAATGAAAGAAAATAGACTGTAGAAAAAAATTAGATTTTTACCTAAGTAAAGATGCTATTTTTTAAAAAGACAGGAAAACTTTAAGCAGTTTATGTTCAGTAAGGAAAGACTAAATATGGAGAAAGTGAAGATATAGAAGAACAAAGAGACTGACCATGTCCATTGGGCAAAGAGGAGGATATCAGATTCACAATAGGTAAAATAAAAAGCCATGGGCAAGTAAAAAATAGATAAATAGATCAAATAATATAGCGACACCAGAAATAGACCAAGATAAATATATCTACTGATCTTTAACAAAGGAGAAAAGACAATATATTGGAGAAAATACAGTATTTTTCAACAAATGATGCTGGAACAATTGGACATCCACGTGCAAAACAACAACAACAACAACAACAAGATATAAACCTTACACCTTTCACAAAAGGTAACTCGAAATAAATACTTCCAACTCTAAATTAGGTAACTATTGGCCTTTTGAAGATAACACCGTAGAAAATCTAGATAACTTTGGGTTTGGCAATTACTTTATATAGGACATCAAAGTCACAATTCATGAATGAAAGAATTGATATGATGGATTTCATTAAAATTTAAAGCTGCTCCAGAAAGAAAATGCCCAGAGAGTGAGAAGACAAGCCACAGACTGAGAGACAATATTTGCAAAGGACTTATTTGTTAAAAGATCATTATCCAAAATATGCAAAGAAGCATTAAAACACAACAATTTAAAAATGAACAGTTGGAAAAATGAGTCAAAGCTATGAACACACACTTCACCCAAGATGATGATAACAAATAATCATAGAAAAAGTGCTCCACATCATATGCCATTAGGCAAACACAAATAAATAAGACAATGAGTTATCACTGCATACCTATTAGAATGGCCAAAATCCAGAACACTGACAAAATCAAATGCTAATGAAGATGTGGTATAACAAGAACTCTCATTCACTGAGGAGAATTACAATGGTACAGCCACTTTAGAAGACTGTTTCTTACAAAACTAAACATGGCTGTATAATGCAACCTAGTAATAACACTCTTTAGTATTTACACAAAGTAATTACAAGTTATTTCTGTGCAAAAACCTGCCCGTGAATGTTTATAGCGGCTGTATTCATAATTGTCAAAACTTTGAAACAATTGTGATGTCCTTCAGAAAATGAATGGATAAGTAAACTTCAGTATATCTGGGATGACTCTCATTTATTACATGGAATATTATTCAACACTAAAAAATGAGTTATCAAGTCATGAAAATACACAGAAGAAACTTCAATGCAATTATTAAGCAAAAGAAGATGATGTGAAAGGACTATGTACTATATAATTTTGAATATATATATTCTGGAAATTGCAAAACTTTGGAGACAGCAAAAAGATTGGTGGTTTGCCGGGCATGTGGCTCATGTCTGTAATCCCAGCACTTTGGGAGGCTGAGGCAGGTGGATCACGAGGTCAGGAGTTTAAGACCAGCCTGACCAACATGGTGAAAACACATCTCTACTAAAAATACAAAAATTAGCTGGGTGTGGTGGCACCCACCTGTAATCCCAGCTACTCAGGAGGTTGAGGCAGGAGAGTTGCCTGAACCTGGGGGGCGGAGGTTGCTGTGAGCCAAGATCGTGTCACTGCACTCCAGCCTGGGTGATAGAGTGAGACTTTGTCTCAAAAAAAAAAAAAAAAAAAAAAAAAAAAAGAGAGAGAGAAAGAGAAAAAGAAAATGATCAGTGGTTGCCAGGGACTGAGAAAAGGGAGGGATTTACAGGCAAAATATAAAGGATATTTAGGACAGTGAAATTATTCTGAATAGTACCATAACAGTGGATACATGTCATTATATAGTTTTTCAAATCCATAGAAAGTATAACAGCAAGAATGAACTTTAATGTAAACTATGGTCTTTGGGCAATAATGATGTATCAGTGTAGGTTGGTCAGTTGCAATAAATGTAACACTCTGGTGGGGAATGTTGATAGTGGGGGAAGCTTTGTGCGCTGGGGGGCAGGAAGTATCTGGGAAATCTCCCTGTCTTCAGCTGCGTTTTACTGTGAACTGCAAATTGCTTCAAAAGTAAAGTCAATTTAAACAAAATAAACCCTGGACTTGGATTGGGGATTGCTTATTAAACATCTTCTGAGGGTGTGGTTAAAAGGAAATAAATGTGGATATAAATATGTTTATAGCTGGTAGGATAGAAATAAGAGTGTTTTCTGCAGAAAACCTCCTTTTTATAAATCAGGTAAAAAGAAAGAAAGGCAGCATTAAAAATGTAGCAAATGTTAGGAACAACTTCATAGCAAATAAAAGTAGAATAACTACTGTATAGACTGTAGATTCTCATTGGCACCTATCAGCTTTGCCACATCTTTTATCTTCCTTGTGCTAGTCAACTGCATGGATTCAAGAGAAGCAGAGTAGTATGTTTGATTTATACACAGTTGGAGATTTGCCAAGTAAGACCATTTAAAGACAAAAAGACAAGGGAATTAAAGATGACTAGAAAGGAGCTAAGTAACTCATCAGTGCTCTAACTTTACAGTGTAAAGTAAAACAGAGAATGTTTAGTAAGATGCTTAATTTTATCAATAGTCACAGGATGAAATAGAAGTCCTAATATTTAACATTTTTCTCATTTTTTTGTTTTCATCTTATGAAAAGGAAGAAACTAAAAATATGGTGTCACTGTAAAATACATTTAAATATAATATCTTATAAACAATTTGGTATTGCTGATATTAATTTATGAAATCAGAAGCCTCTAATTATTATCAACTTTCCTATGGTATTTTGCAGTAACAACCAGTTAAACAGGTCAATCTCTCATTCAGCTTTACATAATAGATATTTATTTGTGTTCTCGTCACACATGTAAATAAACTGAAATGGAATATTGGTTTTCTTAGTTCATATATTACAGCAAATGAAAATCAGAATCTATTTTGAGCTCCTCTTCTGACTTATAATTACTCAAATATTTAAATGAGGTAAATTTAGGAAGTCCTGTGGAGAATATTTTTTTCTCTGAATATGCCTGTTAAGGTCATACAGAAATAAGCTTTACGTTTTTTTTTATCCATATGCTCAAGAATAATATCATGGAAGATAGACTTGCATATGATGAAGTATAAAGATAAAGCACTAAATAGTACTGGTAATAAGTTCAAACTAAAGCCAGTGAGTTGTTTGATAATACTCTTTGGGGAACAACTATATGATATTCCAACATGATGTGGTTAACATCTCAGAGTCTATTTTAAAAAGTTAAAATTTATCATATAAAGAATAAACATATCTACCCCAGATATAATTTCAGATAGCAGATTTTTAAAATTCTTTTCTTTGTTCTACTTCTTGTAATTCTGTAAGTACAGCTATATAGGTCATATATTATTTTCTCAACTTAACAATGTCTGTCTTCACTTAATGCCAGCATTGGTTTCAAGTGTTTGTTTCATAGCTGAGTTACATATTCAAATAAAATGTATAAATCTTAAAGTTTCTAAAAACACTATTATATATTTTAGAATTTTGTTATATTTCAAAACGTACTTTTTGCTTAAGAATTACATAAAACTTAGACATTTAAGTGTGGGCCAATCAAAAAATAAAGATAATTTGCATTTTTCACACATTTTAAAATATGCACTCCTATAGTTTTGAAATATTTTATATTTATGTCAAACTTCATCACTTTCAGATTAAATGTTTCCAAATGATAAGATTTTTTTACCTACATTAATAAACTTGCTCCAATTTAACACATTGCATTTTTTTGACTTCTTAACTCATTTATTACAAAAGCTTTATAAGTTTTATGGACATTATTGTACTCACCAATTGATCTTCAATTGATTGTAGTCCTTCTTGATATTTATTTAGGGAGCTAGAAAGAATCAATCATAACTCCCTACATCTAGGACAAAAAACTGACCTATATATTATTTGCATTTATGAATGAGTATTTATGAAGTCATGATTTATCTTATTAAAAAATGTACCATAATCTCTATAAGTTTACACTCTGATAGACGTTATATGACATGAACATAAATTGCTATTATATAAGATATTTTGCAATAATTGCTATAAGATTTTGCAGTAATTGCTATAAAATCTGTACAAAGAGTCATAATTTTAATGCTGGAAACAGCATTAAAATTATTTTGAGCTAAATCCCAGAAGACACCATGAAGGAAAGAACATTTGGATGGGCTTCTGAAAGAAATGTAGATCAATTCATTCCATTTTCAATATCCATTTACAGTGAATTTTAAATTCAATGAGTTGTTACTTCTATGTGACACCACTCAGGTTCTGTAGATCATTTTCATTCTACTTCCACTTTGAATTTTGCGCTATTTTTACTTTGAAATCCTTATTCCTTTCATCTACTATAGTAATTTTCTCTTATGGCTATGGGATATTTAATAGAGTTAAGTAATCATGGTACCTTCCTGGAGGTAGCACATAAAAGCCCAGAGTAGTCAATAGAGCCTTGTTTTACCTGTTTTCCCAGGAAATTGGCAACGGCACCTCAGGTGACGTAATCCTTTACTCCTTCTTCTTTCGATTTTTAAAATATGTAAACACACACATGCCTGCACACACAGTGTGCAACAGGGTACTATGATCTTCTTTACATTTTGCTTCGAAAATTTGAATTAAAAAAATTAAATGTCAAATGTATATGTTAAATGTGAGGAGAATTTCACAAAGTCCAAGACCTTGCTCCAAACTTTTCCTCTCCTCTGATTTCGATTCATTTGAGAATCAGAGTAAGTAAAGCAGATACATATTTAAACCTCCCCTGTATTAATGAGAGGTCAGCTTTCAGGGAATGAATGTTTTTCATAGTTGTGGCAAGTGGGCTCCGTGACACGAACTCCAGGCTTAGGCAGTGCAGGGCCTGAGCAGGTCTTTCACCACAGGAACAACCTTTTCCTCTTTCAGTAGGTAAAACGGGGCCTGTCTGCTGGGCAGCTCACTTCTAATGGAGAAAAAAGAGAGCAAGGGCCTTGAAACACATGCTAATTTTCTCCCTTACTAATTCTTCAGTCAGACAAATGAGTAAGGAGAGAGGCAGAAGTGTGTGTGTGTATATACATCTCTCTATATATGTTTTGTAAAATATACAACTGAATATATTTCATTTTACTGCACTGTTGAATTTTAACACTACCTTTATGATATAGATCATTTTCATCATCCTTTGTAGTGAAGCTCCTCTTTCTACTTCCAGTTCCAGGTAACACATAATTTTCTCTCTGTCACTGTAGTTTTGCTTTTTTTAGTATTTCAAAAAAATGGAATCATGTAGTATGTGGCCTTTTGGGTCTTTCTTCTTTCACTGAGAATAATAATTTTAAGATTCATCAAAGTTGTTGCATGTCTCAGTATTTGTCCTTTTTATTGCTATTATTTTGCTGTATGAATAGAACAACATTTTTACACACATAGTTTGATTAAAATTGGTTTATATCCAGTTTTTTGACTGCTATGGATAATACAGATATGAACACTGGAGTAGAAGTCTTTGCATTGACATACGTATTTCATATAATTTTTGCAAATATCTAGAAGGGGTATTGCTGGTTTGTGCAGTAATTGTTTGTTTAACTGCATAAGTATTTATTGAACTCTTCTTTAAAGTAACTGCGCTATTTTACATCTTGCCAGCAATAGACGCGGATATGACTTTCTCCACATCCTCAACTCCCTAAGACTATCTAGCCCTTCATATAAAACAGATTTTTATATTCAACCCTGTGTACTAATGATATCAAGCACATGTCCTTGTAAACTGCATAGCATTACACCATTTTTTCCCAGGCTGACCAATTTTGTTTTTCATTAGGAAGTTCAGCCTATGTAGTATGGAATAATACACTTAAACACTGAGTTATTCCTTCAGTTTATATTATGTTTAACTTAATTTTTACTTTACATGATTTCATTCTATCTTTCTATCCTTTCTTGTCTGGTTTAGGGAAGTTGCCATTTTTTTTCTCTCTCTTTTTTTTAATAGTTGTTTTCCAATTGTGGACAGTGGTTGTTAAACACTTATTTTTCTTCTTTAATTTCAAGTTCCCTTTTGTCCAGTGCCCTGTCAAAATAGTACAACTAAAAATAGAGAATATTTTTATTTCCAAAAGTCACCTTCCATCAACACGTTCCTTATGGATAATTCTTAATATAATTTGTAATTATATCTCATTCATATTTTTTAATTTTTTAATTTTTCCTTCTCTTTGACAATTTGAAAACTTTAAAATGTGAAATAGTTCTCTTGGAATAATTTTAAAGTATCATATACTCCTTTATATAAGGTGTTCTTAAGCTCATGGTCCACAAGTATAATTCAAGGTGTCTGTGAACTTGAATTGTGTAACGTGGCCATAAATACTTTAAAGTTTCTTCCATTGAGACATGGGACTTAATTCTCCTTTTCTCACTCTGTCAAAGATTTAGTGATTTGCTTGACCAATAGATTGTGTGTAAATGACATTGAGTCTCCTGAGGCTAGATTATAAGAGGACTTGCAGCTTTTGCCTAGGATGCTGAAGCTGATCTTGAAAGGCTCCCTTTTGGAATGCAGCCACCATAAGAGGAGAAGTAAAGCTGAATAACAGGCAACTCAAGTGACTATTACTACTTAGCCCCCATAGAGCCTTCAGGAAATCATGCCCCCATCTGACATCTGATTAAATGAGGCAGGTCAAGTGAAGATTTGCTCAATCTTGTCAACCAAAGAACTATGAGAGATAAAATGTAAAACAGTTTTGAAGCACTAAGTTTTGGAGTGCTTTGATACATGTAGATAAATAAATAGAGCAAATAAAAATATATTTTATATTTTCTAAAGTCACTTTAAAAATTGCATTTCATTTATGTACATGTTTAAACAAAAACAGTAGTATTTGCAACACTTTTCTTTTATCAGCAATAGAAAAAAATGGGTATTTTTATATGACATACAGTTGGAGTATATATTTTTTAAAAAAGGTTTATCAAAATTATTACTTTCAAATTATAAGATTATTATTCATGAAATAGATGTCATTGTGTTAATAAAGACAGGCATCATATTACAAATTTGTTTTTAAAGTTTTGGGGATTATATTTCAACATAATCAGTTGTCTTTAAAATCCTCTGAATTTAATTGTAAGCATTTAAAAAAAAATTATTCTGAAGGAAGGTCTTTAAGGCTTCTGATGTCTCCAAAAGGGGTACATGACACAAATATTGTTAAGAAACCTCCTTTTCAGGAAGTCTTTTTTTTTTTTCCCAAGAATCTCTACCTAGTATTTCTATTACAAATGTCCATTCATTTAGTTTTAACAATATGAAAAATTTTAACAATATAAAATTTTATTTATTTAAACGTTTAAAAATGGAGGAAAAATATGTTAATGTACGTTGTTCGACTGAAAATGAAGAATTTATAAATACGTGTATCTATATCTTCAAATTTATCTCTTGTAGAAGTTACCAAATTCTATATTGTGTTTAGATCATATACATCCAGGGATAAATTTTTATTTTAAATTCCAATAAAAGCATAAGTGACCATTACTCTGAACTGCTAATTTTCTAAACCCTGTTCAGAAGTTTTAAAACAAAGTTTATGTTGAAAGAACATAGGAAACAAAGGAGGCACAATTTTTAAACCACTAGATAGATCATCTAGAGAGATCATCTACAACTTCTGAGGATAGCGGGATGCATATTTCTTTAACATTTTTTCCAACAATAAATATTTTCACAACTTTATGAAATTCTATAAATTATTCCATAAATCAAGACAGATAGTTAAGCTGTCACGACAACCTCAGAACTCAGTGGTTTAAAACAAGTGTATTTATTGCTTTTATAAAGACATTTACTGTTCCACGGGACAGTCCAGGGTGGCTAGCTACCATGGAATGACAGATATTCCCTTCCATATCAGTGATGGTTTTCTTTGAGCCTGCAGCAGGAGAATGCTGGACATGATTCTATCAGAATGAAATGCTTGTTCTCATAGTGACACATATTACACTATCTTATTTTAATGGAGTTAAAATTGTGCATATGTACCTAGAAAGGGGAGAACTTGATATCTGGCTGAATAACATTGTTATCTAATGTAAAGAGTTTACAAATTTTAAAGTTAATATATGTATTAGGATTAAAGTCTCATCATACACAAATGTTTATCTTATAGTCAAGCTGTAGTAAGAGAAACTGACAAACAGCATGTTTATGACATATTGATCACAAGGAAGACAAAACACATCGTAAATTATGGTAAGTGATAGGAAATGTAATCTTCATTATATCTTTATTATTATTATTATTATTATTATACTTAAAGTTCTGGGGAACATGTGCAGATCATGCAGGATTGTTACATAGTTATACACATGTCATGGTGGTTAGAGCTTTACCCAAATGTCTTAGTCATTTAACAAGGCAATTTCTCTTAGTTCACGCTATTCCAAATATTCTATATTGTTCATCATTCTTATTATCACAAAGAGGGGCAAATTACTACATACTATTTGAATAAACAAAGTATTTTAGGCTCATACTTTATGTGCAAACTTCTTAATCTATATCATAGTTGAGACTTTTCATAAGATCGAATAGCAAGAAACATAGATTATTTCATTCATAATTTTTTTTTTGCAAAAAAAGTGCCCTAAACTTCTGATTCCATAATCTATCTTACTTTCCTCTCTTCTTCTCTCTCTCTCACCCCAGCATGACACACACACATCCGTGGCCAAACAAAGACATAGGAAGGCAAAGAAAAAGGAAGAAAGAAGCATATAGAAAACAATTATAAGTAAAGAATGCAAATGAATTAGAGTTCAAAAGGACTGGCTTTCCAAATCTAAAATATTTTAAAACCTCAAATATAAAAAAGGAGAAAAGTAAAACTGCCAAGCTTACAGGGACTGTTCATCCTCCAGTTACTGTGTCCTGCTTGACATATTCTGCACTTGCCTTCATCTGCATCACTGCACCTAGGTTATTCAGAAGTGAATTGTTTTGCATTATTATTTTCAAACCTTTGCCATTTTTTCAGTGTTTTTGGACATTGATTTACTATTATACAATTCACATAATAAAGTTGGGTCTTTATCTTGTTCTTTGCTCTCTCCCCAGTGCCACATTACCATCTGGTATACCATAGGTACTCAGTCAATATTTTAATGAATGACTAAATTAATAGATTAGATTGAATTTGTTAATCATTGTTATTAAGTTGCTCAAAATACTACTGCTTGTCTGCTTTTTTTTTTTGAGAGAAATCATATTAAAATCTCTCACTATGGGTATAAGTTTGTGTTTTGATTTTCTTCATAATTTTATCACATTTGATTTTTTTTTATTTTAATATGTTGTATTTGATTGTATTGAAATTATGGTTTTATGTATTGTTGCCTTGTCTTTACATCAGCATTAAATATATGATATTTTCCTTTATGTTACTTTGTCTTCTATGAATATTTGTCACTTCCGCCATTCTCCTTGGTATTGCCCATCAGATGGGCATTGCTGATGTCTGCAACAGAGTCTCCTTTGGGAGTTACCAGGCCTCAGGAAAAGTCAGCTGGTACAAGCCTCATCCTGCCTTTCCCAGCAATCTTCTGTCTGCCACTTCTCAGCCTCTAATGCTATCAGTTCCTGCCACCTCAGAAGGGCAGCTCTGGATATACCAAACTATCTTTGGCAGTGGTTTCCTTCATGGGCTTTGATTCTCATCCTCAAAGCTACCTCACTCTACCCTGCCTACTTTCAAATCTTCTGGAGTTCCATACTATGCTTGGGCTTCTAAGAATCCCCCTGGTGTGGGAGTGAATGGATATTTGGACCAAAAATTAAGCATTTTTACATATTATTATTTTCGTTGACTTATGTGTTTGTTACAATGGATGGGGACTGCAGTCTGTGCCCCTGGAGCCACCTTGAAACCTGGAACTTAGTACAGCACTTGAAATGGGACCCACTCTTTTATCTCTGGATATTTCTTTTAGTTATTACTTCAATTTAATCAAAATAATTTAGTTACTTGTTACTAAATCATATTCCCTTCCGTTCCATTTTGTTATTTAATTTCACAACATTCTTATAAACTATATATTGAATTTAACGTATTTTAGTAAGGGGTACCATTTTTAGTGGCAATTAGACATGAAATATCACTTCCATCATGTTGATTATGTAAAACAAGACACAAATAAGGAGTTTTATTACACTATGTGTGAAAAACTTCAGATTTTAAACTAGATTTCTTTATACTATATCACATAAATGAGACTTCCTATAAGTGGTGATTTACATGTATTTATGTGGACATGTAAGACACAGTATCAATATTAATTGGGATTGTTAGAATGTTTATATGTTTATCATTATAATTTTTATTGTTTCTATTTTAGTTCATATCTAGAATTTATATTTTACAGAAATAATTCAAATATTCTTCAACAGGGTAAATATTTTTACACATTATTATAGTATACTTAAAGGAACTATATCTTTTATTCTTTTTTAATGAATTTGACATATTACATACCACATTTTAAAAATATAATTGAATTGTGAATTCCTTTCATCTTTCTTTTAATGACTAGGGTTTCAAAAATGGACTTGTAAGTTGATTGCTTTTTAAATGAATTTTAGTCAACCATCTCCAATTTGGTCTTTTAACTAATATAAGTATTAACTTGTTTCTTCTGAATTACCAGTCAGTAAGTAATTCAAATAAGCATTTAAGGATCCTGTCTCCTGGGTCCATCAAAGAATCCCAAATCCTTTTGATGGTAACATCTTTTAGCCCACACCTTATCACGGAGATTTGCCATGGGTACTAAGTAGGACATCATAATGTCAAATGTGTTAGCCCAATGCAAGTCTCTTAATCAATTTACTGCCTTGGCTTAAGGCTACCTTTGGATTCTCCTGTCAAGGAAAAATTTTGCATAATTTGTGATGTGAAAATATTTTACTTTAGCTGTTTATATAACTCTGACTTTTTCCTTGGAGACTTGCTGTACAAGTTTTCTATCCTTCCCTTCCTCTTTGATCTAAAGCTGTCAGAAATTCATTTACATTTCAGACTCTCTGGTTAAATACATGTCCTTTGGGTTATGAAGAATTGTGAGATGGCAGAATTGGACATAAACGTATAAATTTCATGATCTATTGAAGTATTGGTTACTTCATTTCATACACTTATTTTAAGTGCTTGTCTATTATGTGTATTGTATATGTGTGTGTATATATATAGATGTAAATTTATATACTTGTGTGCACATATGCACACACATTTTAAAATACATACACAAAATTGGGATGCCTTATTTTAAAAAGTACCCATATGTTGTAATTCCGTACTAATGTCAATTATTGAAAGAGTGTTTTAACTTTGTTTCTGCAATTATTCTGACTGCAAATCTAAATTCGTTTGTGGCTACAGCTTTGATATTTCTTCTTAGAAGCATTTGTTGTAATAGAATTGTATTTTAAAATAACCATCCCTGGCATCTTTATTTTACCTAATTACTTCTTTTAAAAACAATTGCTTTTCAAATATTATACCTAAATTGCTATTTATTGTAGTTTGTTTTACTTTTCAGGGCATGGAAGACTTGCTTTAAATACACTTTCTTTAATAATAATAAAAACTATTAGTAATATATTTCCTATTTCAAGTTGCTATGATCTCAAACAGTTAGTAACCATTCTTTGTAAACACTCTGGCCATATAAATTAATTTTTAAATTATATATATATATATATATTGCAAAAACAATCTAATAAAAGCTGATATGATTGTAGTTTTGAAGTTTAATCTAAAGGAATCTCAGGGTTTAATATTAAATATGTTAGCTGTAAAAAGTATTAAATATATTGGGTTTACTTGTGTCCTAGTCTATTTTCCGCTGTTATAACAGAGTACCCCAGAGGGGGTAATTAAATAATATGGCTGGGTGTGATGGTTCGTACATGTAATCTCAGGAATGTGGGAAGCCTAAGAGGGAAGATTGCTTGAGCTCAGATGTTTGAGAACAGACTGGGCAACATAGAGAAACTGTCTCTAACAAAAATTAAAAAAAAAAAATAGCAAAGAATGTTGATGCACACCTTTAGTCTCTCATGCTTGGGAGTCTGGGCTATGAGGATTGCTTGAGCCCAGGAGATTGAAGCTGCAGTGAGCTATAATTGACTGCACTCCAGCCAGAGAGACAGAATAAGACTCTGTCTGAAAAAAAGAACATAGCTTTAAATGCCTCACAGTTTTCGAGGATGGGAATTCTAAGAGCATGGAATCTGGCAAGGGAAATCTCATGGCAGAAGGACAGAAGGGCAAGTGCATGTGAAATATGGAAGTACAAGAGGCCAGGCTCTGTATTATAACTTAATGCTCTTGCAATAACTTACCAACTCCCATGATAATGACATTAATCTACGTATGAGGCAGAGTCTTTATGACCTAAAAACTTCCTATTGGGCCCCACTTCCCAATACTATTCTACTGAGGATTAAGTTTCTAAAATATGAATTAGGGGACACATTCAAACATAGCAGACTGACTGCGAAAAATATAAACTCTATATTTTAAACAAAGGCAGCAATATCATTTCTTTATAAAGTTTGTTGAAATTTGCTCAGTAATTTCTAACTTTAAAAATATAATTTCATATTAGTTTATTATATAAATTATTAACTTAATTATAGGTAATCTGTTTGCTATATGTAAAGCTCTAACCTCAATCTAACCTCAATCAAACCTCAAGATTAAATTTTGAATACCAAAATTCTGTAAATAGGCTTAAATAGCATGTGTAAAGCTTTGTTTTCTTTTTTTCTTGAATTTAGTGAAGAAAATGGCTAATATATATAAAAAATAGACCACAGGAAACATAATAAAATTCTACTCATAAAACATTGAAAAAGTGACACCATGGTTTATAGTAATAAGCAGTAGAAGAACTAAGAAATTAGCCAACCTAGATAATCAAGTTGAAATTGAAAAAAATTCCACTGTAAAGGTAAACTTTAAATATAATAAATATTAGACAAACAGTAAAACAAGCCAAAATGTTGAAAATGGAGGCAAATAAATATTGTTAAAGCCTTATCTCCTAAAAACTGGTTTAATTATAAAATTATTGGATTAATTTTTGCTACTATATTATCAACTTTTTTCTGTTTTAAGTATTTGTGAGCATTAATAATTTCAACATGTTTATGAGCATTAATAACAAAAAATGGCTTTTTAAACCCTTACTATCTTCTTACTCTCACCAGTTAATTAAAATATAGCTTTTTAAATTCTTGTCTAAAACAAGCAAAACAAAATAAATATTAATAACAGCAAACTAAAAGTGCATGTGGTGAGATACATTACTTTTCATGCTTTTCAACATTTCGTCTCTCAGTTTATGCTACAAAACTTCCAGTTTCCTTTCAGCATGTATAGAAAGAATCATCTGGGGAGAATGCTCTAAACACATTGGATTGCTTCTGTTTTATAGTGTTGGGGACCTCACTGAGGTTGCTCAATCATGAATCATATTTATTTATCAAGCAGTTGGCACAGGACTCAAGTCAAGTCACCCAGAATTTTTCTCTAGGGCTAGTTACTTGCCTTTGACATAGACATTTTTTTTCTCTTTCAGATCTCCAGCTGAAAGGACAAGGACTAATTTTAACTGAAATTACATTCTTTTTCTGCATTTAAAAAAGCCCTAAAGAAATGATTGTTTGATAAAAGAGTTACAGATTTTGTTTTGCCTTTTTAACATGGAGAATAGTGAAGAGTGAGGAATTTTTATCTTCCATGTGGCACAAATTAACATAATTGTCAGAATTTTCTTATTTAACTTTTATCTTCCTCCAACAATCTAAGGGTTTCCCACTAAAACACTTAAAATGAAATGAAATAAGTCACTAATCCTGTTTATTTCATATGTTAAACATCTACATAAGTATGATCATAAGTGCAGATGATAGGTATTATTAACCTTATAAAAACCCTTAGCTTTCCTGCATTATTCAAATTATTTAGTCATGTAGATGTGTTTTTTCATCATTTTTTTTGATATAAGAATTAGGCTAATTTTTTCCAAAGATAATGACATAATGAGGTATCTGTGCCTGTGTATTCAGGTTTCTCTTCCAAGTAAGCTACCTGTTCTTTGTCCTCATCCTCCAAAATGAGCTTGAAGTTTTTTGTATGTGGAAATCCATATAAGTCCTTAAAATAATTTCAGTAGAAGAATTTATGACATTTCAGCTGTGCTGTTTTCTGGTTTTGAAGAAACAGGATATTTTGTAGACATCTCATACATGACCCTGGCCTTTTTTCTGATTTTGGATTTGTGCGTTTCCTGATGGCTTTCTTTTACGCAGTGTTCCCTGTTACGATTCCATATACATAATGAGCTGCAAGAAGAGAACTGAACTCCATTGGGAAAAAAAGTGTGTTTATCAGTCAGGCTACATACTGACTGCAGTTGGTCTTGAGATTCTGCCCCATATCTCTCTAACATACTCAGACTGATGGATCAATTGCTGTCAAAAACATTGGCACTAGGGCGCAGCAAAAGAAACCAAGAATAAGTCACATCAACAAATTTTCTATTCATTGAACAGATATGGTCATATGACTCATCCAAGATGACTAGAAAATACATGAACAAAATGTGGAAATATATGATATAAACAATTTCTATTATAATGGAATCATTTCATGTGATTACCTGTAACAAGCTCCTCATTACAGTTTTCTTTGGCTTTTAATTTTAATTCAGAAAGGTATTATTAGTTTTTATTACTCACAGGCCCAAAGGAAGAATTTAAGATGACTAAAAATTTCAGCAAATAGAAAGCACCCCCTTGATCTGAGATAACAATGTTTAAGTTTTGAAGTAAAATAATAAATAATTGTCAGGAATGGGTTTAATTGGTAGACTTTTAAACTGTAATGATCTTTTATCAAAGTAGAAAAAAAAAGAAACAAAAATATGACAAAATATTGCTCCCAAATCCAGAGCAAAACTAATTTACAGTATTAAAAGAAAGTCAGAGAGAGATCCAAGATGGTGGATTAGCAGCAGCTCAGGATTGTAGCTCCCAGTGAAAGCGAAGAGAGCGAGTGGATGCTGCAATTTCAGACAAATTTTTGTTGCCCACAGACCAGGAGATTCCCAGCGGAGGAGCCACACGGGTCACCAGCGTGACTTTTTTGGCTGATATGGCTGTTTTGCTGGCAGCCTGGCACGGCACTTCTCGGTGCAGAGTATACGGGACGAGGTGCCCTTTGAGTCGGCTCGGCTGGTCCCATCCCCACAAGGAGAACAGCAATTGGAAATGCTAAGGACTGAAAGTTTCACAGCAAGCACAGCCGAACCAGGAAGGTCCAGCCCTGTGAGGAAAGGGCACCTGCCGAAGGAAAACTAAGAAACAGAAAAAACTTCATCACCGGGTGGAGAGATCCAAGAAGGCTGATTAACAACAGTTTAGGATTGTAGCTCCCAGTGAAAGCGCAGAGAGCGAGTAGACGCTGCAATTTCAGATGAATTTCTGTTGCCCACAAACTGGGAGATACCCAGCGGAGGAGCCACACGGGTCGCCAGTGCAACTCTTGGTCGGCGCAGCTGCTTTGCCGGTGCCCCGGAGCGGCGTGGCGCTTCTCAGTGCGAAGTATACGGACTGGGTGCCCTTTGAGTCAGGCTCAGCTGGTCCCATCCCGACAAGGAGAACAGCAATTGGAAGCGCTGAGGAATGAGAGTTTCATAGTAAGCACAGCTGAACCTGGGAAGGCCTAGCTCTGTGGGGAAAGGGCGTCCGCTGAAGGAAAACTAAGAAACAGAAAAAATTTCATCACCAACAAGCTGGATGTCCACTCAAACCCAATCTGAAAGTCGGCAATTACAAAGACGACAGGTGGATAAATCCACAAAAATGGGAAGAAACCAGTGCAAAAAGGCTGAGAACACCCGAAATCAGAATGCCTCTCCTCCTACAGGGGATCGCAGCTCCTCATCAGCA